>PVIU01008149.1:0-85604 GCA_004026605.1 Ondatra zibethicus | reverse complement strand
TCTCTTCTGCATGTATTAACTTTTTGAGAACCGAGTCTTTTTGAATGCACTCCTTCCTAGGCCAGGAGGGATGGGGGTGGGCCTTGGACTTCCAACAGGGCAGGGCACCATGCCCTCTTTCAAGGAAGAAGGGGGAGGGAGGAGGGGTGAGGGGTAGTGGGAGGGGACCGGGAGAAGGGGAAGAAAGGAAAAAAAATTTATTTCTTTAATTATGTTCTTGAATGGAAAAAATAAAACAAAACAATGTATGGAAAAAAAAACAAAAAACAAAACAAAAAAAAAATAAACCCCAGTAGTACAATCAAAAAAAAAAAAAAGAAGGGATACAACGAATATAATGTTAAGAAGGTAACATATTTCAAGAAAGAGGAGAATGTGATTAATAAAGTTGACTGTGAACTGGTGCCTGAATAAGATGAGGACACACACACACATCTACGCAATTAGGTAATATGGAAGCCAGAGGAGCTCAGGGAAAGAATTTTGGTGAGATTTTTATTAATATAAGCTCATCTGGAATGAGTTCAGAAACAGAAGTGAGGAAGTAAAGTTGATGACTATTGTGGTAGTTTGAATGAAAATGGCTCCCATGAGAGTATAGGGAGTGGCGCTATTGGGAGGTGTGGCATTGTTGGAATAGGTGTAGCCTTATTGGAGGAAGTGTGCCACTGTGGGTAGGCTTTGGGGTTTCAGAAGCCCAAGTCTGGCCCAGCGGCCCACTCTCTTCCTGCTGCCTGCCAATCTGGATATAAAACTCTCACCTACCTCTTCAACACTTTGTCTGCCTGCATGCCTCTTTGCTTCCTGATGTGATGATAATGGACTAAACCTCTGAATGGTAAACCAGTCCCAATAGATGCTTTCCTTTATAAGAGTTGCTGTGCTCATGGAGTCTCTTCACAGCAGTAAAACACTAACTAAGGCAACTGTAGACAAATACTTTGATTATTTTTTCATTGCTAAAATATAGAGAATTTAGGCAAGAATAGAAATGACAGTTCTTGAGAAATCAAGTTTTGTTTATTTTGTATACTGATAGAAATCATTTATTAAAACAGAATAAGTTAATGATTCAGGAGAGTTTACCTTCCAGAAAAATATGTGTTACCAAAATAAAGCAAAACAAACAAAAAACACCACAAACCTAAAATAACAGAAAAAACAAAACCCCCCAAACAACAACACCCCAACTTGACTGAAACTAGACATAGCGAAGTCCTTTAGCCCTTCCAAATCAACCTATGTGATGACTTCTTTAATTTGCTTATTTCTCCTATTTAGGAACTTGTTCTTTTCATCACAAATGAAAAGTAATCTTGCTGTAAAAGCGACTACTAGACCTGAAGTGTAGTAACTGCCTTGCCCTACTTGATTATCTTTTTATTAGTACCAGTGTTAATAAAGTTAGTGTTCTCTTATTTGTGACCTTGTAAGGTGATTCTTATTCAGATACAGGGACCATAGATTTAGATTAATGACATCTGGGCTCTGTGATGTTTAACACATACAAATATGGCCTATGCTTTATGAATTCTGAATAATAATAATATCAAGTATTACTATTGATGGGGTGCTTACCCTATGCCAAGCACAGCAATGACTGGTTTATATGTACAGGATCTTGTTTTATTTAGTCTCTGCAATAAATTTATTAATTTGGTATAATTATCAGTCCAATTTTACAGATTAGGAAACTAGGTGTTAAGAAGGATGGTAATACATCCATGGGATTTATTTCAAGTTACGTCTGACTCTATGTACTTAATGTTCAATTATAAGGCTTAATTTCTGTTAAGAAATTTTATCAGTCTATCTTGTTGCTATAATAAAATACTGGAGACTTGGTACTTTATAAAGAAAGGAAATCTGAAAGGTCAAGATTATGTGGTGTCCTCCTTCCAGTATCTGAATTGTTCCCCATAACTATGTCACAATATGGCAATGAAATAGAATGTGAACTAGCTACACATATAACTGCTCAAGTGATTGGGATGGCCTTTTATAGCAAGTACTCTAATAAGAACTCACCAGGAATGACCAACCTTAATCTCTGTTAGAAACCATGAACCCATGACTCAGTTACCCACCCCTTTGAGTTCCATAACTTCAATACTATCACAATGGGGACCAAACTTCCAGCAATGAATTGTAGAGGGACCCACCCAGATCGTATTCACAATAGCAAGGGTTGATTGAGCTAATTCTGATTTTTCACATAATTTTTCAAATGCATATTTAATCAGACTACAGTTGCATTTTTTCCTAAACTGTCTTTCCCTGGGTTTTCTTGATGGGCTCTCATCAAAGTCAGTACATATTAAAGCTGGTGTGCTTGCAGGTCCCAAGGTCTTTCAACTTTTCTTTAAGAGCCTTATATAGCTCAGGTTGGCCTTGTACTTGTGGCAATCCTCCTGACTCAGCATCTCAAGTACTGGGCTTACAGATTTAGCCATGCCAAGTAAAAACTAGTCTTTTAATCTTTTCTCTGAAGTCAGAGCAGTTAGAGAATTAGTCCTAGCTTAATATCACTGCTCAATGAAACCGTTAGCTGGCATTTCTTGCTGTCTGATACCCGATTACAAACCTACCTGTTCCTAAATTCAAATTCACTCTGGTAGCAATAGACAGAGACATCTATTTCAGCATCTCTATTGCCACCTTCTGGAATGGGGAAGTCCTCTGTTAGAGAGAGCTAGAGGCCAAAATCCTTTGAGCAGCAGGGAAGGATTCATAGAAAATATGAACTGTATACATAATAGGCAGAGTAGATTAGGGGAATAGAATGGATAGAAAGTGTATGTATTATAAAGTGAATTTACTTGAATGGCTTGCAACTGATAGGGGCTGGGTAGTCTAATAATGGTGGCTATCTGCACACTGGAGAGGCTGAGAACCTGGTATTGTTCAGTCCATGAAACTGGATGCTTTACAGTCCCAATCTGGAGGCTTCCTCCTGAGGGTGGTGGTAGTGGCGGCAGCAGCAGCAGCGGCAGCAGCAGCAGCGGCAGCAGCAGCAGCAGCAGCGGCAGCAGCAGTAGCAGCAGCAGCAGCAGCAGCAGCAGCAGTAGCAGTAGCAGCAGCAGCAGCAGCAGCAGCAGTAGTAGCAGTAGCAGCAGCAGCAGCAGTAGCAGCAGCAGCAGCAGTAGCAGCGGCAGCAGTAGCAGCAGTAGCAGCGGCAGCAGTAGCAGCAGCAGTAGCAGCGGCAGCAGTAGCAGCAGTAGCAGCGGCAGCAGCAGCAGTAGCAGCAGCAGCAGCAGCAGTAGCAGTAGCAGCAGTAGCAGCAGCAGCAGTAGCAGTAGCAGCAGCAGCAGTAGCAGTAGCAGCAGCAGTAGCAGCAGCAGTAGCAGCAAGAAGAATAAGAGACACACTCAGCAGTAGACAAGCAGCATTGCCTTTTCCTTGGACCTTTTAATATATTTTGGTCACCCATCAAGGGGTTACCCATTCTGGGAAGAATCTTCTCAGTTAACCCTTCTTGGAAATGTCCTCACAGACCTTCCCAGAGGTTTTTCTCTTAGTGATGCTGGCTCCTGCCACACTGACACTCAAGATGAACCATCAGAGATTAGTAAGTACTTTTAAGTACTCTATGCAGTTGTAATTTAATCAGAACACCTCCCCTTCAGATTTGATTAGAGACAAACACTTAAGGTCCTGGTTTTCCTTATAACCTCAACTTTAACTCACACTGAAAGGCCTATGACACAAATTGAGTCATTGTGTCTGGGTGGTGGAATGGTTGGTGGAGAGACAAGGTGTCCGGGTAGTGAAGGAAGACAACCCATGTCATTTCCATAGTTTAAAGGAACATTATACCTCAGAAGGAAAGTCAGATTGAGACAGGGAATTAAAGAAAGGGGACAGAAGATTATGGAACCAAACGCACACTGAGTTTCCCTTAGTTGTTAGACTTTGCGGTGACCTCTGGCTAAGTCTGAAGGACAGCAAACCATTTACACAGCTGGGCTTCCCTGATGTTTCCGTTCGCCTTCGTTTGCCCTGGTGGATTCTCAGTCACCATGGGTTGGGTGACCTCCAGTCTCCTGTCCTCAGACTTAAGAGTCTTTGGGCAGACCAAATGGAACATTCATGTGCACGCTTGGTGATATAAATCAAGTGGGGAAAAATCCATTTTGGTGTGGTCACTGTGTCAACTCTTATTATTTCAGTTCAGCATGGCCTCATAATATAAATCTCCTTTAAGGAACCAGAAAAAAACTATGTGAAATAACATTTCTAAGAGGCATGGTCACTTGCTTCTATTAATAATTACTACTTGCAAAGCCTGGAAGTGCTTAAGATGTTCATAGTTTTTGAACGATTGACTGGCTCCTTTATTTATACATATAAGAAAAAAGCCAAATGGGGAGAGGAAATCGTCTGTTGCTGCAGAAATGTGAAAGTCACATTTTTGGCACTATTCCCTGGTTGATGTCATTCTGGGGAATGTGCTAAAGGCCATGATTTTCCAGAGGGAATATATACGTGCCCACACGTGTGTGCGTGTGTGTGTGTGTTAGTGTGTGTGTGTTTGTGCGTGTGTGTTTTTATAGCCAGCTGTTTGTAGGCACTTACTGCCCCCTCTAAAGTCAGGCCAAAACCAAAACGAAGTCAGGTTTTTTTCCTGCCTTGTTTGACAATACTAGGCCACACCCACTCTGAAGCAACATTCCAAAAGTTTTGCTGGTCACTGTGTCTGGCCACACCCGGCACCCTCTTATGCCTTCTAAGTTGTCTCTTCAGGAGCCTCTTAGTTGCTTGGCCTCTGCACAGGCTGATGGGAAAGTTGGTTTTCTCCTGCTGTGGGGAAGCACTAAGGGCTGCCAGGGGTGTGTGTGGGCACACAGGGGCCATTCCGAAACTGGTTCCTGAGGTATGCCACACCTCAGTTAAGGCTTGTATCCTGCTGATCACATTCCCTCCTTCCTAAAGGGTTCTAGATCACAAGTGCTGGTTGGCCAATTGCTGTTGTGGAACACTTCCTGGCCTGCCTCTTTTGCCCTTGCTTACTCTGCTCTCTGCACTTCTGTGTGGGTGGGACTGCTCAGAGACCCTTTCAGAGCCACCTGATAGCCTTGAGGACTTAACTTGGGTTTTAGTGACATTCAAAAAGAGATTGTTATACTTTGCTTAAAGAAATAGGCTAGAAGCTCAGTTTAGATGACACCAGGACCAACCTAGGTGTTCCCTGTTCCTTCTTTCCCCTTAACACAGTCAGATGTATGGACTTCGCGGTCATTCCCACCTCATACTTTTACTCTCCCCATGCTGAAATCTGCTTTGCCATATTCCTTGCACAAAAGTTATCAATTATCCTTATTGTACCCTCATCTGCTTCAGTCATCTCTCTCTCTCTCTCTCCCTTCCTCCCTCTCTCCCTCCCTGCCTCCCTCCCTCCTTCCCCCTTCTCTCTCTATGTGCGTGTGTTTGGAGAGAGGGTCTTATTATGTATCATAGACAGACAATGAACACATTTTGTAGTCCAGACTGGCTTCAAACTCATTATCCCCCTGCCTCTGCTATGCAAAGGTTCAGATTACAGATGTGTACCACTTGATTTTCAAGGCCTCTGAGACTTTACTTTTATCTCCTTCTGATCCCTAGACTCATTCATTACACACCACGAGTGCAGGCTCCGAGGAAGAAGGGCAGCTGAAGAAGTGCTTTTCCTAGAGGGTCATCAGTAGGGGCCAGCAGAGTTGTATGCAAAGCAGTTCATTTATTTCTGAAATCAGAAACATCCTAAGCAGAAACTGCCCATGGCTACCGAGCTCCTTAGCCACAGACAGAGTACTAGCAGGACTCCTGACTATCACTCTAGAGCTCATTCCAGGAGGTTGCTTTGTGGCCTTGACTTATCTGTTACCTTTATCTCCTGTGAGATTATATTTCTTTTTTTTTGTGCTTTAGTTCTTAATTTTCTTGTGCCAAAAGGAGTAGAAACTGGCTGGTAGCTCTCTGGTTTTGACCTTATTGAGAGGATATAGGCATGGAAGCCCCATCTTTGTGTGCATTTGCCAGAGGGGGATGCAGCAAGATGATGGAAACCTGTAGGAGACACCAAGGTCCCGAGGGCTTGCTATTGCTTTGGAAACAGACACCCCAATGTCCTCTTATTTTCTTTTATTTTTGAAATTCTAATATAATTACATAATTTCTCCCATCCCTTTCCTCCCTCCAAACCCTCCCATATATTCTTCCCTACTCTCTTTCAAATTCATGGTCTCTTTTTAAAAATTAATTGTTCCTGCAAATATGTATATACATATATTCATAAATATAAACTGTTCAGTCTGTATGTTACGTGTATGTGTGCTTTCAGGGTTGACCATTTGGGACTGGATAAGCAATTGGTGTGCTCTTCCCTGGGGAAGATGATTTCTCCTGCTCTCAGCTTTCCCCAGTTGCCTGTAAATCCTCTTCTTTTGAATTTGATCCAACTGAAGTCTGAGCTGAGGGTAGGGGTAGCTTTCATAGAATGTTTGAGGCAATTTAGGTGTGGAACCTAGTTCGTTTTGACCCCAAGGCCAGTACTTTCAATGCACCCCTATTGCCTCATAGAGCTGGGTATGTTGTGGCCAGGGAAGCTTAAAAGCTTTGGGGTCTGTTAGAAGCAGAGTACAATTGCAGTGTGGGCCAGAGTGTTTGCAGATGGTCATTATTAAGGGAGTTTTGAGTGAAGAGGAAGGTTCATTTGCCTCCCAAGATCCTAGTTGAATATTTCAGAGATTTCCTTAGGCCTAAATCTCTAGCTGAATGGGCTCACAGGGCTATTTATTCCGACTTTCCTCTCTTCTAATTGCTCACTGTTCATGCTGACTCTCATTTCTTGCTTCCATTCCTGGCTTCCCACCTTATATTCATAGAGATAATCAATCTCTAGACTGATTTACCTCTTTTTGTCAAAACCCTCAGAGTCACTTTAAAAGGAACAAAATATCCCACACAACACTTTTGCATTTGCTTTTAATTTCATGCTACTTTAGAGATGAACTGATTTTGTGCTCTCCCAGAATGCTCTGGTGGGGAAAGGAGGAAAGGAGATAGCTAAAGGTCAGCTTCGTCCCTCCTTAGAAAGAACTTGGCTTGTATAGTACAGGAGACTCCTCACCCGTCACTGTATTTACCAGATTCTATTCTTTGGATTGGTTCAAGTGGTCTCCAAGCAGCTGGTGCCTCTTCCCTGAAGGTATTTGGAAGGTAGAAGAGACACGGAGTTTAGTTTTTGATATGATGAATTTGAGAATTCTATTTGACAACTGAGTGGAGATGTTGAATAGGTAATTAGATATATTAGTCTGGAATTTGAGAAATAGTTGTGGCTGGAAATATAATTGGGGAATCTTTGGCGAACAGATGGCATTTTGAGCCATCAGAGCTGATGAGATAAATGTGACACTAAGTGTAGAGAGGAGAGAGTTGTGTGAAACTTCTCAAGCCCTACTTTCCCAAGAAACTGGGGACAGTGGAAGCTGGACTCATCTTCTGAGAAGAAGCAGTTTTGCATATTCCCCCTGCTGGATTGGCATCCTATCTCTAAGCATGGTATATTGGAACAAGCTAGGCCACTGGTTCATTATGTACTGAAAGTAAAGTCAACCACATGTTTGGAGTCACAGTTTTCTTAAGTGTATGAGAGGGCTAGGCAAGGTAGTGTTAAATTCTGGCATGTATCATCTTAAAGAATTTGATTAGTGGAACTGGCAAAGTCATACAAGCTCGTGCTGTTAGGATGATGGGTAGGAAAACACACTTTGTAAAGTGATCAACTCTATGTAAATGATAACTGGCAATATTATGGCTATCACCAACTTTATCTACTTTGTTTGTGGAATGTTGACATGTAAAATCCCACGTTCTGATATAGCATTAACTTTTCCTGAAGAGGCAAGAACAAATGTCCACACATTTATTCTAGCTAGGACCTCAATAACAGATCAAAGAATTGATTCCACCCAAGACTAACATGGCGAACCAATGAGTTTAATTGGCATTATTCACAGGAACGTGAGTGAGCGATTACAGGAATAGACATAGGTAAACCACTCCCAAAATAATGTCCCTTAGTCAAGAAACCCTAAGGGAGGTGGTTGACTCACAGCTGCTCACGTGATGTCTCTTGAGCCATCTCTCCCCCCATGACAGAGTATCAGTGGGCCCAATCTTGTGCCTCTTTCTTTGCCACTCAGGAAGTCATAGTTGATCTGCATGATTTCAAGACTTCATTGGCTATGTCATGTGGGAGAACAGAGTTCTACGACACCTGGTGAATCAGCACCTTGCTTTCCTATTTGGTTCTAAGCAACTTGGTGAATATGATCTTTCTCTAATCTGGTCCTCCTCAGTTCTCACGTGCCATAGTGGGGGATCTTTGGTTCCTCCTGCCACTGATTTGTAATATTTTTCAAAAGCAAAGCAACTGATTTTAGAAATGAAATTGATGTATCTTATCGGTAAGTGGAAAGGGGTAGAGATGCAGGTACCTCAGAGACATCAGTTGAGCCACTTCCAGAACCCCAGCACATCAAGAAAGGCGGGATGATCCCCAGATAACTGAGCTCTCAAAGTACTTTTCAGTCTGACATTTGGAACTTGGAGGGTTCAAAAGTCCAGGGGTCAGCATGACTTTTCTATAAAGAACCTGACAGTCAATATATTAAGCCTTGTGGTGTACTATGGTCTGTTGTCACTACTGCCACCATCACCTTCTCCTTTAGATTCTGAAATCCCATTAAATATGTCAAAAACTTTTCTTAGATCATCTGAAGTACAAAAACAGGCCACAGACAGAATTCCACCTGTGAGTCATATGTTGCTAAACCCTGTATAACCTACGGTGTGACTATTGCATAAGTTTCTTGTACATGTGATCTGGTGCATGATGGGTCAAGTGTATATAGGGCCTCGTCCATTTCCAACAGGGCTTGTATAAGGTCTGCAGTTTCCAGTCTTCTCTTGGTTGGGGGTATGTACAGGTCAGAGATGGAACCTGAGCCTTAGTCCCATCTGGAGCACTGCTTGAAGCAAACTAGGCACCTAATCAACCCCCTTGGTTGTACTAGGCCTTTCCATCTGCATACAGCCTCAGGGAAAGCACAGCTAGTAACTGTGACCCCAGTTGGCTCTGGGCCAAGAAGGGTGGCTCTTTGTTGCAGACACAGCTGGGAGAGAGGGCGGGGGGAAGGAGGATCATCTAAACATAAGTCCAGGCAGTGAGCACAGAGCCCTAATTGGGATCAGATGTCTCTGCAGAGCAATAACCCTGCCACCTGGTTATGAACATCTTAACTGTGTAGGACCCAAAGGCCTTTTCCAGACAACACTTAATTCATCGTCACTGGACTCTTGGGAAGGAAGAAAGAAGGGGAACAGTTTTAGATGTGATGGGGAAGAAAGTGCCATGGCTTAGGAGTCGGGAGCCACAGCTTGGACACCGACTTCTAGGGTAACCTTAGACAAGTTTCTTTCTCGTTTTCTTCATTTATAAAGTAGTAGGATTGGACTAGGTGAGTAGTTCTTGACATAGAATCATCATCATCAATATCACCTGGGACTTCAGAGATGCCTATTCTCAGGCATCATCTTAGACCAAGCACACCAGGGTCAGGGTCAGGGCCTTGGAGAAGCCTTCCAGGCAAAAGGAATCACTGGATGGAAATCATGTGAAGCCATTCCAGATTCGATTCTCTTGATAGTGTGTGATATGGATAGAGAACATATTTAAAACGGTGTTCTATATATTTCAGGGATGGTGGAGGTAGTGGTGATAATGATAAGGTGATGTCTTACTGAATCTATCATCCCATAAATTCTTTGCCTCTTGTCACCTGTAAAGTCTCTGTCAAAGCCTGGAAGATAGACAGACACCCTCAGGAACTTATACACTGCGTGAGTAGATAAGTTAGGTAAGGCACATTGTTCTAGGTGGTTGACAGAGAAATACAGTATGACTTATAAAGAACCAGAGACTAGGCCCAGCCAGTGTTAGAGATAGAAGCGTGAAGAAATGCTCTCTGGGCCAGGAGGATGTGACCCAGTCATCCTATGGAAAAATGTCCTAATACTATGAGTGTGGTGAGTTCTTTTATTTATTTATTTATTTATTTATTTATTTTCACATTTAATTTTTTATTATTGCATTATAAATAGTATCATTCAAAATTTCCACCTCCTCCGCTCCTCCCATTTCCCTCCCGCTTCCCCACTCCCCCTCCCCTTTTCCCCTCCAGTCCTAAGAGAGGGCAGGTTACCCTGCCCTGTGGGAAGCCCAAGGCCCTCTCGTCTCCATCCAGGCCTAGGAAGGTGTGAATCCCAACTGACTAGGATCCCAAAAAGCCAGTACATGCAGTATAATCAAATCCCAGTGCCATTATCATTGGCTTCTCAGTCAGTCCCCATTGTCAGTCATAGTCAGAGAGTCTGTGGTGAGTTCTTAAACAGCGAGGACTCAGGCATTTTCCAGGAAGGTAAAAAGACTTGAAGAAACATGAATGTGAAGGAAAAGGCAAAAGCAGAATAGTTAGCATGTGAGTTTAGCTTACTCGGCATTAAAAGTTGAAGAATCTTGGTTTATTTAGGACTCTGGGTGACTCTATGGATGCAGGTTATAACTTAAGTAATGTTCACCTTACTCTGGAAGGTATAAAGCAAAGAAAGTGAACATGGGTGACAATATAGAGAGAGTATAGATTATGTTTTAGTATTTATAAACTTGAATATGTATTTGTTGCAATTATGATTAAAGAATAAGAAACTATAGATTTGACAAGAAGTGGGAGGGACATGCGGAAAATTGGAGGGAGAAGAGGGAGAATCATATAAATATATCACTTGGATATAAAGTTATCAAAAAATAAATTAAGTAATCCTAAGAAATGAGATGGATCAATTGGGTAAAGCACGGGCTATGCACATTGTGAGGATGTGGGTGTGGCTCCCTAGGACCCACAGACAGTTGATTACAGTAGCATATGTTTGTGAATCCAACACGGCTATAATGAGATGAGAGGTAGGGGCAGGAGAAAGGCTGTAAGCTCAGGGCTAGCGAGGCAGGCATATGAAGTAGTGAGCAGGAGACACTGTCTCAAAGTGGAAGGCAAGGACCTATGTTCACCATTGTCTCCTCGACATACAAACACATAGAGAGATTAAAAACACCGATACTTTAATTTACTAGCAAATAGGGTTGATATACTTTGCAAGCAATCCCATCATTGTAGACATTACCGCCAAATACATGACTTAGATAAGATCACCAAGAAAGTCAGTGTAGGAGCTGTGAGTGGAACTGGTTCTCTGGACTCCTAGTGCAGTGTGTTCTTCATGTAGTGCATGTTCTCTCTGTGGCTTCTGGAACAGAGACTTTTAGCCAAAACACAGATGGCATTCATTTAAGGCACAGCTGGAAGCAGGCTACAGCAAGATGATTCAGAATCCAGAATGCCAGGTTGAAGCTATGGATCCTGTGGGAATGGGATGCTGCTGAAGATTCTGGAGTTACGTTGTGGCACTACTTGCAATTTAGTAGGCAACTGTAGTAGGGCAGTGCAATGATACCTGGTGGAGTAGAATGGTGCAGTGTTTAGAGGGAACAAAGCACTAAAAGGAAACCTTTACAAGAGGGTGCAAATGCTATAGATCCGCTCATTTTCCCATGCCGTGAGTACACCTGTGTTTTAAGCAGAAGAGATGACTTAGCTCAACAACCCAGAATTTCCTCTAGGATTTTAGCCATTAGTGATGATGGTATTTGGGAGTTGGAGCCATTCTGGCCCTGGAACATAGCAAATCCCAACCTATGCTCGTCTCAGAGAAGACCTGTGAAAGCCCAGTGCTGTGCTTTGCTGCTGGATTTCTTCTGCATTCAGATTTCTTTGTGTTACAGAACCAAGACCCACAATTTCTAGAGCACTTGGATCTTCCTTCCTCTCCTTTCTCAAAGCACCAGGTCTAGGGAGACTCCTTGTACATGTTCCCATGTCAGTCATATCCCTTTAGTCTGCTCCTAAGAGTCGAGCTACAAGTAAGGGCCTTATTGTTTACAACTTTTGAAGATCCCTTGTACCCATCATCTCATTTATTTCTCACAAAGGGTTCAATGAGATGTTCGCCATTTTCTCTGGCATCTGAATACTTGGTCCACAGTTGGAGACACTGCTTGAGTAAGTTTAGGAGGTGTGGCCTTTCGAGAGGAAGTATGTCACTGTGGCTGACTAGGGGGTCTCAAAAGCCATGGGCCATTTTCAGTGCACTCTCTCTGTTTGCTGCTTGTGATTAGAGACGTGAGCTGTCAGCTGTTCCTGCCATCATACGTGGGGCTCTTTGTAACACTTTCCTGCAGTGATGGTGGCAGACTCTTCACCCTGTGGAACTGTAAGCTTATAGTTATGGTGCTTATCACAGCAATCAAAAAGTCACTAACGTACTTTATGAGGCAGACAGGGATTATTATCCCTGTAGATTAATGTGATGAAACTAAAGACCAGTGTAGGGGAAGGAAGTTTGCAGGCAGCCAGTGAGTGGCATGGCCTAGTTCTACTGGTGCCCATGCTTCCTCTTGTGCAGCTAGAATAAGCTTGATCATTTAACTTTTTAAAGAAGTATTTTAACTGAGTGTGTGCGTGCACAAGTGCAGGTCCTTGCAGAGACTAGAAGAGGGTGTCAGATTCCCAGAAGCTAGAGTTCCAGGCAGCTATGAGCTACGCCCTCCACCCATGTGGGAGCTGGGAACTGATGTGCTTTTCACCATTGACCGTCTCCAACTCTCCATCCCTAGGGATGGCCATTTTTATGAGCAAACTGAAAATCTCATATTTCAGAAAGGGCCTAGGCTGGAGTATGGAAGATGAAAATCAAGAGACAAGGTTTCACTTTGAGCCCAGAGTCCTTCTTTTAATATGGTGTTTCCTCCATCCCTAATCTTGGTGGGAAATCTCTTGGCCATGTTTGATACCAGTGCACTCTGGGAGACAATGAATCACCATTATCTGCAGTGTCTCAGGTTTCCTTTTGGTTATCCCTTTCAAAGATGCAGCCAATCACTTCCTCTTGTGCTACTCCAAGTGGTGACACTCACAGCCCCAGAACTTCCTTGGACAAACGTATAAAAAGCCAATCATTCTCTCCAAGACCGGGTCAGCACTCCACTCAGCAGCCTTTAAAATCTGGATGGCACAGGGTCTTTGGCAGAAGCTGCTTTGGCCAAACCTTTCCAAGGCTCTGACTAGGTCTTCAGTGTGAGCCAAAGGCAACACCAGCCAGAGTAGCATCAGCCCGGCTTTCAGAGTTCATACAATGTCATGCTGTCTAGATTTTCATCATGAATGTTCCCGAGACTCAAACACAAAGGGAATTGGGTTGATTTCAATTGGAAAATATTCCTGCCATCTCAACGTTCTCTGGAATAACCTGCTTGCAGCTGTCATGGGGAGGCCTCCTCCCTGAAATGTGTGGCTTTTCCAAGGCTCAAGCTCCAGGGATCTAGAGGGGAAAAGGAGGAGGGGACCAGATTCTGCACTGCACCCCCAGAGCCTGGCTGATGCTTGCATTTTTCAGGGATAGAATTGAGCCTCTGGGGTTGGGGTGAGGGTGGGGGGAAAGAGCTCACAGAACCAGCTGCTGATCAGGGGATCCTTGCTTGCTGCTGGTTGCATTTCTTTTATTGACCAGATTCCACCAGGAAGAGGTCATCTTCTGATTAAGAATCATGTTCCATTAGACAGAGATTCTAGCTGGTGGGTAGGGGTGTGGAGACAGAAGACCTGGGTTTATTTATGAAGCTGCCACTAGCTTTCACTGTGCACATTGGTGAGTCAGTCTTTATTTCCTTGTGTCTTAACTTCTTCCATTTGCAGTGTAGTTCCTGGTACCTGTTGTTCACATCTGTGATGTAAAAACAAGAAAGGGCACTTGATGAATGTGCGAACAGAAATTAAGGGATGCTAGAAATATAATACCATCTTTCTTAGTTACTTTTCTACTGATATAAAGAGACACTATGACCACGTCAACCCATAAAAGAAAGCATTTAATTGGGGGCTTGCTTTCCAGTTGCTGAGAGTGAGTTCATGAGCATCATGGTGGGGAGCAGGCAGCAAGCAGGCAGTAGGCAGGCAGCAGGCAGGCAGCGGGCAGGCAGCGGGCAGGCAGCTGGCAGGCAGCGGGCAGGCAGCGGGCAGGCAACGGGCAGGCATGGTGCTGGAGCGGGAGCAATTACACCCTGATCTGCATGTCAGAGCCGAGAGCAAGAAAGACTGGGTCTGGCATGGGCTTTTGAAATCTCAAAGCATAAAAAAAAAAAACCCTCAACAAAAGCCAAACCCAAGCATTGGAAAACGAGCCTATGGGGGCCACCACACCATCTCCGCAGACTCAGTAGCTCTTCTCTTCTTTTCTGTTGTTGTGTGGGATTTATATAGCCAGAAGGCAAGGGGAAATCACAGCAAAAACAGGATAACTTGATATGAAAGTGAAGATGCTCTAAAATCTGATCCTGGAGATGTTAACACCCACCTGGAAGTAAAGTTCTCTGATAGATGCAGGGAAACAAGATATTGAGATCAGAGATGCTATCTGGGTGGCAGTAAACAGAGTATCAAGGGCAAATTTCTTGTCTCACACACTTGTGCCCTGGACTTGTACCCATCTTACTAAACTTCCTTGGAAACCTTAAACCCTTGGGGGATCCTTGTTCCATAGCTCCTTAGAAAGAGTATTCACAGCCATTCGTTCGCTTCCTAGCACTGTAGGAAGCATAACAGAAGTTATTGTAGCCATCTGACTCCCCAAAACGAAGGACCAACCAAGCAAAATAATGGGCCTAGTGTTAGCTGACAGTAGAGAAAAACCTGGGTAGCATGCTTCATTCCTCTCTCCTGCTTGCTAGTTGTCTCATATGGATGATTCTCATTCTCACACTTTCCTCATTCTCAGTAAACTCCCCTCCATCATCATTCTCAGGGCACCCTCAGAATTCCAGTGCATCTTCTATTCTGGAGTCTAAGTGGTAGATCCAATTGTGGGATACTCCTGTTTAAAATTCCCAACTGCCCCTTAGGCTCAACAGCAAGCTCTTAAACCTGATGTCCACAGCTCCATATGCTCTGTTCAGCTCAGCTCTCGAGCATGTCTCTTCCCTCTCTTTCCTTGCATTTTGCCATCTTCAATAACTAAAGTGTCTGGTCTTTGGAGATTATTTTATTGTTTCTGACTCAAGGCTGTGCACATGCTCTTTCCTTTGGCTATTGTACTGCATTCTGCACTCCACTTGGCAAAGTCCTACTTCCTCAAGCTCTAGCAGTCCTCTTGGGGCAAAGTTCCCCTGATCTCTCTCATCTAGATTGGGTTAGGTTCCATTTTTATGAATTTCCATGAAACCTAGTCTTGATTGTTACTATAGCTGTTACTACCCATGTTATAATCATTCATTTGTCTTTTCCATGAGAGTCCTAGTTTCTTAAGATCAACAACCAAGCCGACACCTAACACAAAGAAACAAAAATAGCTTGGCACATAATAGATGGTTTCCAGATATTTTTTTAATTAGATGAATGAATGAATGAATGAGTGGGCGGATGGATGACTGACTGAAAGAATAAATGATGTGTCCTAGGTCATTTAAAGATAGTCATATTAATAGCTTGAGTAAATCTTTGGGGTATCATTCATTACAAGATCTATATCTATCTAGTTATATATTTATACTTACTATATATATAACTATGCAGATATATATCTATATATATATGTATTATGCAGCTCACACTGGCTAATGCTAGGCTCTAACTCATGATGCTTGCTTCAGATTCTGCTTCCCAAGTATTGGGATTGAATCATGTGCCATGACATTTGGTATAAAACCTTAATCTTGGAGGAAGGATCCTGGCATCCACTGTGTGTCAGGTATGGTGCCTAGAAATCTACTTCCAAATGCATTCATTTATTTATTCCTTCATTAGTTTTATCTTACATATCAACTACATGCCAGTAGAAAATATTGTCTTTATGGATTTGGAAACAGAAGACCTGAGAGGTGAAGTTACTTTGCCAAGACCACACAACCTCTTAATGGTGGGGCTGGGATTTGAACCTAAGCTTATATAACTGCAAAATAGACCTGTTGTATTGCATTGACTCATACACTAGATACTTGAAAATAGGACTTTTATTCTCCACATTATAAGGTGCACAAGAATAGATTTTGTGCACCGTTTGGAAAATGATGTCATAAATGACAGTACTGATAGGTTTTCAGGAACTTTAGATTTCCAGAACAGAGTAATTTGAAAACATTTTCATTGTATTCATTGTACATGGTATTGTGTTACATAAGGACATGTACACACCAGTATATACTGTTGGTATATTCCCCAATCCTCTCTACCTTTATCTTTTTTCATGTTCCCCTTTCCCTTTAGACCTCTTTGAACCTCTAGACAGTTTTGCTCCCACTTCCGTGCCATAAAGACATATGTGATTTTTATGTATCTATAAAAAATATAAGAACCAGCAAGGAGTGGAGCAGAGAAACATGTATAGCTCAATAAAATTTTATATATATATATATCACAAATGAGAGAAAACACACAATTATTTTTGTTTTGAGACTGGCTTAATTTGCTCAATATGATTATTTCCAGTTGCATCCATTTTCCTGTATGCACCACAACATTATTCTTTTTTATGTCTGAAAAATTCCATTGTGTATCTACCATATTTTCTCCATCCATTCTTATGTTATTGGATGACTACCCTGGTTTCATAACTTAGATATTGTGAACCACTGTTGTGACAAACATTGATGTATAGTTATCTCTGTGACATGTTGACATGGAGTTATTTGGGTAAGTATCTAGGAGTGGGATAACATGGCTAGTTAGTAGATCTATTGTTAGTGTTCTGAAGAAGCACTGCACTGATTTCCATAGTGGCTTGACTAGTTTATATTCCCACCAGCAGTGTATAAGGTTCCTTTATATCCACATCTTGTCAACATTTCTTATTTTCTTAATGATTGCTATTCTGACTTGGGTGAGATTAAATTTCAATATTGTTTTAATTTTCATTTTTCTGATGGCTAGTGAGGTTGAACGTTTTCGTATTTTTATTGGCTATCTGTATTTCATCTCTTGAGAGCACTCTGGCATTTTATTAGCTCATTATTGATTGGTTTCTTTGATTTCTTGTCGATTTTTTTAAATTTCATTTGTATTCTTATATTAGCTAGAGTTCTCTAAAAGAACAGAACTGATAGAATGAGCGCGCGCACACACATACACACACACACTATTAGAATGGCTTACAGGCTATGGTCTAGCTAGTCAAACAATGACTGTCTACCAATGGAAAGTCTAAGAATCTAGTAATTGTTCAGTTTACGAGGCTGAATGTCTCAGCTGGGCTTCAGTATATGCTGGAATCCTGAAGAAATAGGCTCTAATGTCAGTGAAGGAATAGATTTCTAGTGAGAATGAGGATCAGCAGGCAAAGAGAGTGCTTCCTTATGTTCTTTATATAGACTGCCAGAAGAAGATGTGGCCCAGATTAAAGGTGGGTCTTCCCACCTCAAAAGATCTGTATTAAAAGTGGGTCCTCCTACTTCAAATGATTTAGTTCAGAAAAAATCCCTCACAGGTGTCTCCAGCCACTTGGGTTTTAGTTAATTACAGATACAGTCAAGTTGTCAACCAAGAATAGCCATCACAATATTCTAGATATGATTCCTATTGGATAGGTAGCTAGTAGACTTTCTCCCATTCTGTAGGTTGTCTCTTTATTTAATTGTTTACTGTACTATGCAGAAGTTTTTCAGGAGGTTCCATTTGTCAATTTTTGGAATTATTTCTGGAGTAACCAGAAGTCTCAGAGTAGGATACATTTTTTCTTTGGTAGCTGGGATGGATACTTGTAACTAAGGCCAATAATGAGGAAAGTTGGTGTACAGAAATAGCAAACCCAAACTCTATTTTGGGAACAGTTGCAAAGAATAATTTAAGGGTGTCTCTCTGACCACATGCCTAGTGTGAGGATCACTGTTGTTTTAATAATGCTTCTAGGTTATATACCACATTACAAGCTATTATCTCCTATTGAATATGACACTTAGATCTTCACTATTGAATAGACAGCAAATCAGACTTTTAAAGATGCCATGTTATTTGGGCAAGGTAATAAAGTATGGCAACTTACAGATTTCTCAATAACTAAAACTGTGATACAAATAGCAGAATACAATGCTACTAAACTTATGATATTTTTCTGAAGAGAGAGGCTGTCTCTGACATCTATGGATATATTAGGGGCTAGGTGACTGTTAGAGGAAGCCGTTTGTTGGTTCCTGGATGTCCAGACTCCCAAAATAATCACACAGAAACTGTATTAATTAAAACACTGCTTGGCCCATTAGCTCTATCTTCTTATTGGGTAATTATTACATATTAATTTAACCCATTTCTATTCATCTGTGTATCACCACATGGCAGTGGCTTACTGGCTAAAATTCAGGTGGCTGTCTCCAGCAAGACTACATGGCTTCCCCTTGACCCAGCCTCCTTTACAGAGGGGAATCCCACATCACCTCCCTTTTATGTTTAAATAAAAAGGAAGGTTTACAATATTTATATCTACTTTATCCTTTATCATAACTAAGGAAAACTATAATTATAACTATCTATCTATTCTTCAACTCCATCAAAAACTCCAGAAGGATATGCTATTACCTAAGGAAACAGGAAGTGCATTGTAAGCAACTTCCAAAACTCTAGAATTGACAGAGACATCTCGCTGCCTGGACAGTCACACAAAGTTCTTTGTACCATTGGGGCATCCATATTCAGCCTACAGCCCCATAGTATCCAGTAGACTTTTCCATGAAGCAGGGAATTTCAAAGACAGTTCTGCCTATGTTGGCAGTTTGTCAGTCATTTTCTTCTGTGTCCTGCAGAACGTCTAGCAGACTCTTTTCATGAAGCAGGATCCCTGAAGGATCATCTCACCTTTAGGCAAGTTCATCAGTCATTTCTCTGCAGGTCCTGTACGTCCAATTCATCAAGCAGTCAAGGCAAGAGCAGTTTGTTGCCCAACTGGCTAACCAACTCCATGAGAAGCCTCTTCGGTGCCCATCTTCCTCTTGAAGTAGATTGATGCAGCCAGGAGCAGATGTGTCTCATTGTCATGAAAAGTCCTAAGTGCATACAAACTCACAATGACTAAGCAAAATTGGCTAAGACAATCCATCAGACCAAAAGCATGGTAACTAATGACACATACTCCTATCCAACTGTAACATGCCAGCAGTGACCGCCAGTTTCAAAAGGACCAACCAGAAACATTCCTGAGGCAGCTTAATTTCCCTAACCTCATAAAACCCCCAACCTGTTTACAATAAAGAGATTCTGTATTGGAAAAAAAAATTCTTGGCTTTTGATGAGGAGGGCCTTAGCACTGCTTTTAAACACTGGGCTTCCCTCCCCAGGGAAACTCCACTCCCACTAGTAAGATGGAGGGACCCCCTAACTAATGTCTGGCAACCACCCCCCCCATTAACAAGAGGGTGAGGTTATGCTTGTGTGTTTCCACAGGACCAAACCAAACCAATACGGGTGCTGAGTCAAGATATTCGGCCAATCACAGACCAGGAAAACATCTCATATGACTCCTCACTATGCTAATGCTACTACCCTACAAAAATTGAACTGCCCCACATTCTGGGATCATTGTATTTCTCATATTCACCCGTTTCTTGTTAGGGGAAAAAGAAATTTATTCATTTGGATGAGAGTACCCTGGGCTAATGATTTGATAAGCCCTAACAAATTTTCCTACAGAAATCCCGCTCAGTTCAGTAGGCCCACATTTGGCAATTAGCCCCTCTGTGGAAATCATGCTTGCATAGACTTTAGAACCCTCCTATTCTTATGAGGAGGCAATTACCATAATGGAACCTTTAAGGGCAATAAATTATTTGCGGACTCTGTCCAAATAACACCAAAAACAAATTTTACTTTCAAAGGCATGCCCGTCTGTGTCACAGTCCCCTTCTTCCTTTTACTGATAAATGCTAGTACTACAAGCCTCTGCATGCTGGGTGCATGCTGGAATCCTAAAGAAGCCTCTCGTGCAGTCTTGGTATGTATTCCCACATTCTTATAAGTACCTGTCACCAATGTCACCCATTATCACAAGGTAGAGCTTATGAGTCCCACAAGAATAAAGAGAGACTTTGGAATAACTACAGCAGTCACCATAGCCATCTTGCTTGCAGTAGCTGGAGGAGTAGTCACATGGCCTCTCTTATTCAAACAGGAGCCATGGCCAATGCCTTAAATATAGCCATAAAACAATCAGCTGTAGCTGTTCAGCACACAACAGTTAATTAATGCTCACTACTTTCATATGGCCATTATAAATTTACAACAAAATTTGATTTATTAGATAAAAAAATACAAACCTTTCACTATTTGGTAAGGGCCAATTGTGATCTTCAATTTCAATCCTTTTGCTTAACTCCATATCGAGTTTCTAACATGTCCTTAGCCAGACAGATATATTCTTTGGCCAAGTATGGGATCACATAAAATCCCTGCTAGACCCCTTTAAACTTGTTGCACAGTGTCTTCTGGGAGGGGTGATGGTGACTCTAATATTTCTGCTTAAGTGTCTCCTACAGCTACAATCCTCACAATAGCAGGTGAACAAGGCAACACTCCACGTGGTAATGGCTATGAATCACACTGTATGAAAACCTTCAAGGGAGGTGGTCAGTGCTTGGCTAATGCAAATACAGGAGGCCATTTAAAGACCTAGTTCTCCTAAAAGTCTCCTCTAGCTTCTGACTTCTTGGGACCTTCCAGGTACCCAACCCTTCGAGAACTGGTAGTCAAAGATGGGTTCAAGCCTGTCTGGCAGATCAACCTAAGACAGGCACGGCTTAAAATACTGGGGGTTCCCCAAGTTGGGGTTATAAAAATCCATAACTCCCACTAGGTTGCCCAATAAAAATAAAAAAATAAAAAGGGTGAGATGAGGCAGGGCAATAGCACAAGCACAAACAAGTGCATACAAACTCACAATGAGTAAACAAAATTGGCCAAGACAACCTGTCAGCAGACCAAAAGCATGGTAACTAATGATGCATACTCCTAGCCAATCGCAACACGCCAGCAGTGACTTCCAGTTTCAAAAGAACCAACCA
This sequence comes from Ondatra zibethicus, assembly GCA_004026605.1. NCBI lineage: Eukaryota > Metazoa > Chordata > Mammalia > Rodentia > Cricetidae > Ondatra > Ondatra zibethicus. The sequence goes on along the minus strand of PVIU01008149.1, from coordinate 64,414 downwards.
GAAATGTTCCTGTGGCAGCTTAATTTCTCTAACCCCATAAAACCCCTAACCTGTTTACAATAAAGAGCTTCTATATTGGAATCTCCCGGAGTCTGTGCCATTCCCTCCATGTCTTCTCACCCCCTGCCCTGCTGGGAAATAGGGACTGCACAACAGGCAGCAGCAACAAACCTGCAAAAACTACACTGGGTGATTAATATTTGAAGAACACTGTTGAAGATACCAAGGACAGGGCAATAAACACAACACCATTGCTTTCCAGAAAAGTGCTTACCTTGTGACTGAAGGGTATGAGAGACAACCAGGATAAATAAGTGAATCACAGTGTGTTAGCTTCTGCTAAAGAGGAGGATGAATCAGGGACAAGAGATAGCTTATATGTATAAGAGTTATAATCATAGAGTTTCAGAATCCCAGTAATGGATATGATGGAGCAAGAAATAATAATGAAATGAAGGAAAAGGGATAAATAGAGGAAAACATGATTATTTTGAGTCTGACAAAATATGTTTCATTTAGCAAAGATACATAAAGTAACTTTGCTAGTTCAGACCAGGCTTCCTGGCATGGAAATAGTCCTTGAAAAGTGATGGGGAAAGCTAAATGATGTCCTTGAGCTGTGGGCACATATGAGATCCATATGGGTAAGAGATGACCACCAAAAAAAAGTGAATGTCTAAGTCTAGAAGAAAACAAGGCATATGAATTATAGCATGAAGGGCAAAGGCAGAGAGTTAGAGCACTTAGGTATAGGCCATGAACTTGTTTTGTACTTTGGACAACATTCTTTCTCCTTGGATCCTAGTACCCTTATATCAGACCCATTTTATAGATCTTTTCTCTTCATCCATTAAGACACAATTGAAGTCATTGCCTGTCTATGACAGAAGCATTCCTACACTGGGTCCATCACAGTATTTGAACTCTCTTTCACATTCAGTCACTTCATCATTGAGTATCTCAATGATTCATGTATATATGTCTGTCTTTCATCTAGCACACTTTTAAAAATAATTTGCTTTTTCGAGACAGTGTCTCTCTACATAGCCCTTACTGTTCTGGAACTCACTATGTAGACCAGTCTTACCTTAAGTTTACAGAGATCAGCCAGCCTCTGCCTCTCCATTGCTGGGATCAAAGGCATGTGTCACCACGGCCAGCCAGCTAGCATACGTTTAACATAGCCTCCTAACTGCTTTTCTTGTTCCAATTCCTTCTTGTCTCTTTTATAATCCAGCCTCAAGAAAGGAGCCTTGTATTCCAGGAGACAAGTTTTGCCATACGACTTCCTATGAGTAAACCTTGCAGTAGTTCTCAGATTCAGTCTGAATAAGATTCAGTCTTATGATGTCCTACAAGGGTCTTCTATGCTCTACCTGCCTGCTGCCTCCCTCTCATGTTTTATTGTTCTTCTGTTACTCTGTTCCAGCCATATCAGTCTCTGCAAACACTTCTAGCATACTGTTTCACAGGACTTCTTATGCTTTGTTCATCATCCTGGAGTTACTCTCCTCAGGACATATACATTGCTGGGTCTCTTACTTCTTTCATGTCTTTAATCAAATATTACTTTATAAGATCTTTCCTGATTACCCCACACAACTGAAGTGACATTTCATATGACCCACTTTCCTTCTTGATTGCATTTGTTCTTTTCTATTGTACTCACTGATATGATATAACTTTGTTGATTTGATTTTAGTTGCATCTTCCCCCATTTAGAATGTAAGGAGTTAGAGTAATTAACAGTGGAACTTGGGGTAGAAAGGATCCCCTAAAGATCTTCTATCTATTTCTCTCATGTAATAGAGTAAGAATCTGGGGGAGCAGGCATTTCAGCAAGCTGTGGGTAGTCAGAATAAGAATTCAAGTCATGTGAGTCTAGATTCAAAGTTTTTTTCTGCTATACTATGTTAGGCATACAAATGTGTCTTATTTCTCAACTACAGGGCAAAACCCAAGGCACTATCTTTCTGGACCTGTAAGCTCTGAGGAGAGAAATAAATAGGTGGAAGAACTTGGTTTTTCCATACAGTTTCCCTTAATGTTTTTTTATTCTAATTTGGGGGCCAATGATTACTGAAGCAAGCATTCCCTGACTACTTCAATTGTTATACTATAAATAAAACCATTTAGATTCTTTCATTCAATTTCTAAGATTATAATATAATGACATCATTTAATCCTTCCCTTTCCTTCTTCCAAACCCTCCCATCTACCTCCTCTGTTCTCCTTCAAATTCATGATCTCTTTTTTATTTTGTGTGTGTATGTGCATGGGAATGTGTGTGTGTGTGTGCCTGTGTGCCTGAGTGTTTGTGTACATGCATGTATGTGCATGTGTGCGCACACATGCTTAGGAAATCTAAACACAATTTTTAATATATTAATGAGTATATCTTTGGGGCCTGAACCTGAGTCATGTTCTTGGGGGAGCTTTGAAGATTTTGTTGATGATTCTTGTTTTTTAAGAGTGCCCTAGGGCTGACAAAATGACTCAGAGGGTAAAGGTACCTGCCACCACTCATGACGACTTACATCCCTGAAAGTTACATGCTGGAAGAAGAGGACCCATTCCTACAAAGTTGTTATTTGACCTCCACAAGTGTGCTACAGTACTTGTATATGTGCATGTATGTGCATGTGTGCACACACACACACTCACACACATAAAAATACACATATATTTTTAAAAAGTAGTCTGGCAGTGGAGGCATGCTTGAGACAAATGGGTTCCAAATTATGAAGCACAGACAGGAAGTGCTGGTTAAGAATAGTGGGTGGCCACTGACACTGAAGCAGAATTATTACAGAGGAACAAATAGATCTTTGCATCTACTTCAGGCTGTATTGTTGCTGTTTAATATGTTTCTTCATTTAGAAGTGCTCACTTGTACCCATGGACCTGATCCTCTATTCCATAGTTCTCCATGGAAAGATGCCTTTGAGGTAGTTTTAGGCTTCTTGGTTCCTCATCCACTGATCCCCTTACACGGGGTCTGCCTTCAATTTAGTCTATGCTTGCTGAGTGCTCTGAGAACACCAGGCCCTGGGCTGAGGCCTCAGTAGAAAATAAGAGGTGAATACAGTGCAACAGTTTGACTCTGGCACACCAGTGTTGAATAGGGCAGTAATACACAAAGATTTGCAATTTAAGTTACTATTTCTTAATGAGTTTATTGGCCAGGCATGGTGGGACACACCTGTAACTTGAGTACCAACAAGCCTGAGACAGAATTATGAGAATAAGGCTAGCCTGGATTACAGAGAAACACCCTGTTTCAAAGAAATTTTGTTTATTTCTATTACCCTTATTGAAAAGGGATTTGAAATGGCAAGCGTAGTACATTCTACTTACGAACAAATAGTTATGAGAGGTCAGAGGAGGAGGAACAATGTGGAAAGTCAGCCAAAGCTTCCCAGACTAGAAGACACTGAATTGAACTTGGAGAATGATTCAGAGTTTTCTAGGGACTACAAGACTGGGAGTGTGAGGAGGGGGTGTTCTTGATGACAAATGGCCCTGTGCACAAAGGTGTTCTTTCTCTAGAGAAGGTATGGTGAGTGCCTGGCATGATCACTGCCCTTGGCAGCAACTGCTAATCAGACATGATGTTCTTTCCCACTCAAACTGGATGGGACTTAAGTTCCTCAATACGGCACAGCACAGTACTCCAAATGGCTACTTGCAGCCAATTTGAATTGATTCATGAGGTGAAGCATACTTGCCATCCTTGGCAGATTTGTGAAGCTTTTAAAATTACAGACTTTCAGGAAACCAAATCTTGTTGGGAATCTACATTTCTAAACATACTTACTACTCCTCTATTTCTCCCAGCCCATGATTCTGACCTGTTGAGTTCACGGAGTTACTGTGGTTTGATATGTTACTGAGTTCACAGTCTTCTACAATGAGAAGGTTTTTTTTTTTATTGATTTTATTGAGCTCTACATTTTTTCCTGCTCCCCTCCTGTCCTCTCCCCTCCCCTTCAACCCTCTCTCATGGTCCCCATCTCTCAATTTACTCAGGAGATCTTGTCTTTTTCTACTTCCCATGTAAATTAGACCCATGTATGTCTCTCTTAGGGTCCTCATTGTTGTCTAGGCTCTCTGGGATTGTGAATAACAAAGAGACGTTTTAAATCAGAGTAGTGCTCTGCATTTTTTGAAAGCTGCCTTTGGCAATAGCATAATGAAGCCACCAGAAATTTTAGCAGGAATAGGGCTTGCTGGGCATCATTTGGCCCACCAGTGGCTGGGGAACTGAAAGGTTAAAACTTGACTTCAGTTTTTGGATGATCTTCTGATACTTTGTCAGGCACTGCAGATTTACTATACAGTGGGAGAAAGCATAGCTAAAGAGGTAACTATAAATAACTATAAACTCACTGTGATGTTTTATAGAGTAAAATTATGTATAATGGCTGATGTGTACACACTGCATTGAACAATAAATTGTGTTTTGTGGCACAGATCATTCTTCTGTAGATAGCTGGCATTGAAACTGGATTCTTAGATATGCATGGGTATACTGGGCATTGTGTTCGGTGGTTTAGAAAAGTAACTCCCACAAAGGATGTTTTGGTTGCAAATTAGGGTGAACCCAACTGAAATGGACAAAAAAATGCTGAGGAGTTTTTATTTACATGACAGGAAAGCCCAGATGTTGGACAGGCTGCACACTGGTTCAGCTATGACATTGGCTCCTTCCTTTTGTGGTTCTCTTGACTCTACTCTCCTGTCCTGTGTTGTTTGGTTTTGTCCCTACTTTGGGGGAGAGCAATGGTAACTAGGGCTCTTTTATATTCCATCAGTTAAAAGATAATGGCTTCTTGCACTATAGTGAAAATGAATTTAAATGCTGCAAGATAATTAGAATTTAGAGTAACATCTGTACCACTACTGGCTATATACTCAGAAGACACTGTGTCAACATATCACAGAGATACTTGCCATCCATGGTCATGGGGCACTGTTCACAACAGCCAAGTTACAGGATCAGCTCAGGGTCTGTTGACAGATGAATGGATAAAGATAATATGGTACATGTGGATGACAGAGCTTTATTCAGCTCTGAAGAAGAAAATGATTTTGTTTGATGGAAATGGACCATATTTGTAATGATCATATTAAGTGAAATGAGCCAGGCAAATCTTGCATGTTTTCTGTCATTCATAGATCCTATAATTTGGGTAGCAACACAGGACCGTATGTATAATGTAAAAGCATAAGGGAGACTGCTGGCAAGAGGAAGATGAGAGGGAGAGCAAGAGACAGAGTGCAGGAGGGGGACAAAAGAGAGAATATGGGGAAATGGATATAATCAGGGTACTTTATATACTGAAGGAAATTGTCCTTACTAAACCCATCATGATACAATGAATATATGCTAATAAAACAAAATGTAAGGCCAGATTATATAAACCGTGGAGATTCCCCCCAAAATTTGTTCAAAAGCAATTGAATAGTTGAAATACTTTGAAGGGTATCTGAATTTTTGCTTCTGCTTAGTATTTATTTATTTTTTTTAAAGATTTTATTTATTATGTATACAGTGTTCTGTCTGTGCATGTACACCCACAGGTCAGAGAGGGCACCAGATCTCATAGATGGTTGTGAGCCACCATGTGGTTGCTGGGTCTTGAACCCAGGACCTCTGGAAGAGCAGTCACTGCTCTTAACCTCTGAGCCTCTTTCCTTATACCTCTTATAGTATCAATGTTAATCTAGAAATAAGATGCTTCTGTTCTTCTAGAATAGGACTAATATCTTAAGACATTCTTCTGATCCCACAACTTCAATATGCATAGAACTAATTATGCAGAACAGGTCAAGAAAACAATATCTGGAGTTTCCTACAACTGGTCTCTCATCATGGTGTCAATTGCCTGGATATCCTGGGAAAATGATTTTATCTTTTGGAGCTTTTGTTTCCTTAAGAAACAGAAACAATATTAGGACTTACCTCACAATGGCTGGAGATTACATGAAATAGTACATACAGTGCATATATAAAAGTGCCCAGTATTTTTGGTTCATTGTGCCCTCACTGACTCAGTAATTTTCTTTATGGCATCCCTAAGTGAAGAGAACTATGTTGCATTTGTACTTATTGAGCAATTAAGTGTAAAAATGGCAATGGTGCTAGTTTATGAGCTGTACTAGTTTATGAGCTGTATATTTCCCTCAAAAATTTAAAATATCTTACAATAATCTTGTGAGTTGTCTATGTCATTCTGGGGGTATGTTGTTCACCAGTTCAGGAATAAAACATCACTGGGGACAAATTTCTCTTTAATTACAGGCTGGTTTTTATTGAGAGATGTCTATTATTACCATTAGAGAAAGAGGTTCATTGGAAGAGTAGTTTCTACACGAACAGTCATACCTAATGCAGTGTCATTTTCTAGGTTTATTCCTCCCACCCCACTGTCACTCATTGATCACATGTCATTGCTTTAAAAGAGATTTCATGTGCTAGATGGACGTACTTTCTTTTGCAGTACCTGAAATTCCATATACTTGGGAGGCTGAGACAGAAGTTTCACATTTATATTTATTATAAATTGTATTCAATTTATATATTAAATAATGCACATTATTATTCAAGTCTTGCCTAGGCTACAGGCTGAGTTCAGAGCCACCCCGGGCAACTTAGATCCTGCTTTAAAACAAAAAGTAAAAAGAGGACTAAAGATGTATTTCAGGGGTAGAGTGCTTGCTTGGTGTCTATGAGGCTATGGGTTCAATCCTCAGTACTCCAAAACAAAACCAAGAATGCAAAGTTTTCTTTAGTCTCATTTAGGATTTTCTATCCTTTTCCTTTGCTTTCCCCTTCCTTTCTCCATGCCCTCCTTCTTATCCAGTATCCAAATCCTGACTCTCACCCAAGTCCTCCTCACAGTGAGGAGAGACTGGCTACCTAATTCAGGAAGAATGATTGGTCTGACTGTTTTGATTCCCCGTTTGGCATATGAGCCAGCCAGAACATGGGGTGCTGTTAGTGCATTCCTGCATGCATCCTTCCTTCCCTTAAGAAACAGGAACAATCAGTTTAAACCCTATTCTAATTGAGCTCAGGGCTCTCCGATTATTCCAATACATTGAACATGCGGGGAGACCGAGTTTGCAAACTTGATTAAAATAAAGGCTCTTTGCTTTTACATACGACACTCTTGGTTTCCTTGTTGGCTTGTCGGGGATTGCAGATTTGGGCGTAACACTGAGAAGCTGAAGAGAGTAAATCTTTGAAGCCGAGGTTGGTAGAAGATCTCTGAGATTTCCTAGAGGCGAGAGACGCCTTCAGTTCTATTTGTTTTTTCAGATTCACTGAAGGGAAATCTGGTGTTGGAGTAATTGAGGAGGAACGAAATAGAAGACCTGTGCGTGCACTGTTGACTCTGGGCCTCCTTGGTGCTGGCCGGCAGAGGTCGGGAGCGGCTGGCTGGCTGTTAGCCCCAGCCTGCAGCGTTTGCTTTGGCCATTGAGGGAAAGAGCACTTTGTGGAAAGCCAGCCTTCCCGGCCAAGCGCCTATTTTCGTCCTGAATCTTTTGAGTCCAGCCTGAAGGTTGGCTCCAGGATCAACAGAGGCCATGGAAAATGGGACTGGATGTTTGGAAGACATCACTTTGGGCTTTGTCTTCCTGATCAGGTTAGTTAGCCCTGAGCTCACGAAGGCAGACACAATGGAGAGCAGCATCAGTACCAGAAAGAAGAAGCTTGTTGCATGGTCACTGTATCTCAGGCCAGGCCTCATTTATTTCCCAGCTCTCCAGTCTAGTAAGGTGGGCATGGAGGAAGGGCTGATAGAGTCTCCACAGTACCTGTGAAAGACCACCAAACTATAGGGTCAGTTATTTTTCCCAACAAAAACAGAAGACTCCTGAGATTTAACACACTTATTGTCTAAAAAGCCAGGCACTGCATGTTATGGTTTTGAGAACTCTCCTGGTTTCTATGTGCTTATTTAACTCAACCTTGGTGACAGGGAAGTATCGATGTGTGTGTAAATGAAGGAGCCTGCCACCTTTCTTTGCTTTTTTTTTTTTTTTTTAAAAAGCTAAAATGTCAAAAAACATTCTTAGGTTGTGTTCTGCATGAAAATAGATGGTAGGTTGGATATGGCCTGTGAGTCCTAGTTTGTCTTTAGTAACTACCATTCTAGAAGCTAGAACACAGACTATGGGGTTAACTTGGGGATGTTTGGATTGAATGAAGAGGATAACCAGAGTTATAGGAAAATGGGGTACATCTCCCAGGAAGTTACAACAGCTACCTTAAAGAAAGATATAGATGATGTTCAAGAGGCACTGGTTAAGGATGTCATCGGAAGGCTCAAAAAAGCTACAGGATGGTTGCTGTGTAAGGGCGTTTCCACTTCCGTGTATCCATCGTTTCCCACCCACTCACTAGTTACATTTACATTTTAAGGGATCTTTGTACAGGACCCGTTCTCCCTTGGCTAGCATTTATTGATTATTGCCTCATCTTGCTCCTCATTTTTTGTACATTCTTATTTTCCTTTCAGAAACTAAGGGGTTAATGTCAAAAGGGCAAGGTTTGCTGGGCAGCTGCTGCACTGTTGCCTAGCAACCCTCAGGGGGTAGCTCAGAATTTCTGCAGAAGCTTTTGTGGAAATATGGTCTGATCCAACCATCAGGGCGGGGTAGAGAGCAAAGGAGATCATGTATATCAGACCCATTATAAATCATGAAACAGTATTTGACTCTATCTCTAAGAATATTGAATCTTCTTTTATGTCACTAGGGGGAATTAAATTTGCTTTAGGAGATTTCAGCTCTTTCCTGCCCCCCCGCATCCCCCCAGTGGTTTGGTCCTATTTCTCAGAACATCATCCTTGTCACTAAATCTCTAGAGTGGCCTGCTCCTGTCTCATAGATTATTATGCCCTCTATTCTCTTACCCTTCCCTCTAGTTATCTAGTTTGTAAAAGTGCTTTGATGATGTCTTGCACTAAAGCATCCCTTTTCAGCTCCCTGTACATGGCAGTGGTTTGTTCCTATGTGCTGAGCATCAGCATCTTTCCCCTCCTTTCTCACAGAAATGATTAGATACTGCGTCATTGAGCATCAGGTTTTAAGCCCCTCCCCCGGGGTCCACAGTGGTTTGATCCTACCTCATGGACTATTAGGTTCTTTCTGATTCCCCCTCCAGCGTCACCATTACTAATGGTATGGTCCTCAGCATCAGGTCCTTTTTGTCCCCCACTGGTCTTCTGAGCAGAATTGACGCAGCTTCATCTCATTCCTGATGCATCCTGAGCCCCTCAGTGCCTTGCTACTGCGTCAGTGCTGTAAACTGGACCAAGTGGGTTGAAAATGGACAGAAATTGATCTTGATCACTTTAGATATTTTATGACAAAGAAAAAAAAGTAATTTCTGTCCAGGTAAAATCCATTTGAGCCAGTTTAAGGCAATTGCGTAGAGCTGGAGCCTGAGGTCGGTAAACCCAGGAAGATGGCTGAAGACTATGCTGACTCAAGCCCAGACAAGGATCCAGGTATTTATAGATGTTGAAAATAATCTGAGCAAAAGAAAAGAGACCAGATAAGGAGACAGGAAAATACAGGAAGTAGGGTTGATAGAGGGAGGGCTCAGAAGAGGTTAACACAACCTGAAGAAATTTTTTTTATATATTTTATATAAAATATATATATATATATAAAGGGTTTGGGGCTCTAAACTGAGGCATCTGGGAGGCAGTCTGAACGCTGACGTCATCTGGCAGGCTGGAGCTGAGACTGGGTGGTTTGTGGTGCAGTGATGATGCCTGGCTCTGCAGGCCAGCTCCTAGGGCCATTCTTTGTATGGGACTCACCTCAGGCTATTTGATTGATTGTCTCACCCCACAAATGACAGCCTTTTCACCCCTTTAACTGTGATAGCCATTTAAATTAGGAGGGAGTGAGCGATTTTGAAGAAGGCTAATTACAATAGGTAAGCCAAGGTGTGAATGAGGGAGTTGATTAGAACTGAGTCCGGGTGTTTACTTCCTAATTATTTTTTAGCAAGGTGGTTGGGGAAGTGGCAGCTTCAGCAAAGTACGTCATTTCGCATCTCTGGCACGGCTTCTCCTCCGGGCTTGTGGCTTTATTGGACTGGGTTGTCTGAATTTCTGTCATGTGCGCGTGTTCCTGTTGTTTGTGGGGACTGCCGTGGAAAAGACGGGGCTGAGACATGGAGGATGAAAACAATGACATTTCCGCAGACTGCGGCATTTCTGATGCAGTGAGACAGTGGGCAGGCCCGACTGTTTGATGATGATGACGAGTCATGGACTGCGGCAAGATGGAGGGTGGGGTTGGAGCTGGCTGCTTCAGCTGGCAGGGGTGCATGCAGCTCTGCGGCTTCCTACCTGGAAGGAGAAAGTGAAAGCTTTTCTAGAATGATTTAGAAATGCCTGGGAGGGAAGGTGATATTTTTTTAAAAAAATATTTTTTGGAGAATTTGTTAGGATTCTGCGTATTGAGGAAGATGGCTTCAGTTAGCCACTGCCCATTTCTCCAAAGGGAGGATGGCGGCCATTTTGCTGAAGGCAGTTGAATGGCCTTCCCAGGACTGAGAAGGTAAGAATTAGAAGGTTTAGAATCAAATAACCCAGGCTTTGGGTGTCGTCTCTGTTATTTGTAATGTGAAAATTGAGCAAATTAACCTTTTAGAGAATTATGCTTATTTCTAAAATAAAGTTAATATCATCCTGCTTAATAGATAGAAAGAGTTTAATACCTTCGGGGGCAAAGTAGATGATATTCAACATTTTTGTTTCATTAAACTGGATTGTGTGGCAGGGATTATTTTTGTGTATGTGTATGTATAGTTTAGCTTGATAAAGACAATTCTTTCTAAATTTTTTAACAATGCTTTTCTACAAATGGAGCCACTGAACTATTTTGAGGATCAAAGAGAAATTTATTCACTGTAGAATTTTGTAAAATATAAAGCATCCATATACATATTTGCTGTTTCTATAATAATACATGGATTATTACCCAAGCAGTACTAGAGAAATGTCTTCTGGTGTTGCACACTCACAGATTTCTCGGATTTCAGATTCCCTTCCTCCTCGACTACACCTGGACCTGTGGCGACTGGAAGCCTTGAGATGTGGTACACAGCATCATGAGTCACAGGGACACAAGATGGGAGAGGTAGAAGTGGGGGGGGACTTGGGAATCATGTGAGAGATGTGGGTATGAGCAGAATGGGGTATCACAATCTGTCCTTTAGCTGTAAAAATGTGGGAACTGCATAGTTTCAATACCAGCCTTGGCTACCTTTCCTAGATTCTATTACTGGTGCTGTAAAACACAGGATTATGTAAAGGAGCAGCTGGAAGGGCAATGGTGGGGGCTGTAGATAATATGGTACAGTGTTAGCCATTGGGGAACTATGCTATGTAGTCAGAATTAGGAGCCAGGATATGGCCTTTTTGGATGAGATCTATTAATTAATTGATGATTATAATGTGTCTGCAGGGCAGAGAAGAGCGTGACAAAGATTTTTGTTGTGGTGCTCTGTGAACAAGATGGAGGAACTATGAGTCAGCATTTCTCTTCTAGCGAGATTCTGAATGCATTTTTTAAGGCAATCTTTTATTGAGTATTGACTATCTATCAAACATGCTGGATACTTTACATACATTGCTTATTTACTTCCCAGAACCACCCATGCACATGAAGAAAACATTCACAAAGGGTGTCAGTTCTTTTTTGTATTTTTTCTGGAACAGGAATTCTCACTCAGTGTGCAGGATGAGGATCTCTTTGGAATTAGCAACAGCACGTGTTCAGCTTACTTCTCAGGAGGCCTACCCCTCCCTGAGTCTCTAAGATGCTATGTGAGCCACTGTGATGATGGAAATGCGTGGGCGCAAGATCTCTCAGGCACATCAAGTTAGGGAAAATGCTGAACTTCACCATTATTGAGAGGTCCTTGGTAGTGGGCTGCCTGCAGGGCTCTACCTGGCTCTGGCTCGGCTTCAACACTTTATTTCATGTCTTGGGTGGAGCTGTAGAATAGCACGCTTATGTGGTGGGAAGACAGAACTGGAATGCAAGGAGAAGTAACATGCTGGATGACAGAACTAGGAATCTATGAAGAATTTACCAGACCACAAAGATAATCCAACAATAACAAAATAAATTTGATAAGAGCAAATGTGACATTTTGTGTTTGTTTTATAAAGCAAACAAAATTCTTTTAAGAAATTACAGTTCTAAAGGATGAAACCATGGCTAAGGTGGAAGAGTTAATGTAAACTAGGATTATATTTATTAATTATTGTATAGGCTCTAAAATTGCAGGAATCGATTCTTTTATTCTGACCAGCATTTGTAGAGCTATATCTCAAGTACTGTGCTTGGTTATATTGTCTTTAAAGGGGGAACGAGACAAAATGAAGATTAAGGAAAGAAGCCTGGAAAGTGAATAGGCTACGATGGTTGTCTTCTGATATTTTTAGACTTTTCATGACTAAGAGGGTTTATCAGTACAATTTGACCCCAAGAGGAGGAATGAGAGTGATTGGATGGGGGTTCCTACAGAGCTGCCTGGATGGTCTCAGTAGGAAGGAACTTGCTTCCTGTGAAAGGAAGCAGAAGCCACCTCATTTGTACTAGTGGCTGAGCTGTGAGTCCCCAGATGTAGCCTTAGTTCTTTGAGTATTTGGCTGGTGGGTGATGGGGCAGTGATCAGAATGGAAGGACACAGAAGGGGTACTTGATAAGAACTAGTGAATCCAAGGTTTTCTTTAAGTGGAAATTTTAAAAAATGTACATTTTGGCTCAGCCAAAAATGTCAGTTTTCACAGCAGTTAGGTAAATTATGGATTACTAGCCTTTTTTGGACACGTTGTCCAGGTTGGCCTTAGGCTTGCTTTGTAGCCAAGGATGACATTGAACTTCCGATTCTCCTACCTCTGCTCCTAAGTGCTGAGGTCATAGGTGTGTGTCATCAACTTGAACTCTGGACTTTGTGCATGTTAAGCAAGCGTTCTACCAGTTGACCAGCATCCATAGCCTTGTATGTTATTCCCCCCTCCCCCTTCTTCTTTTCACAGATGAGAAAACTGAGGCTTGGAGAGGTCCCATGATTTGTCCAAGGCCATAAATCTTGTAAGTGACCCATGCAGAGTGCATCAGAGTCTTGGGGTGTGGGGAGGGGTACTGCATGTGCCTCAGGGTTGTCATTTTTACCTGATCACTTCTCCAGTTGAGTAACATGCTGATATTGCCAGAGGCGCATCAGGACTGTGCACAAGTACGTCATGTTGGGCTGGATGCCTGGAGTTGACGAGAGTATTGTGAAGATATATGATCAGCCTGCAGCCCAGCAGGTCCTGGAGGATGAGGTTGGAACACAGCTGAACTATTACACAGGCCAAATGGCATGAACACTTATTCATAATGTCTGTACCTTCCCCAGAACAATGTCTGCTATAGACACTTGGAAGGATCCATCTGTAAGAAGACATGGAGACCTTCCCTTTAACAATCAGGGAAGAGTGGTCTAGAGAAGGGCAGGGATCTCTCCAAGTTTTTCTACTTAATGATTTTGTCCCTGATGGTGCCAGAAATTAATTTTTAATATAATCTAGAAAATTTAGGATTCAAAGCACATTCATTTTTGAGGGAAGACCAGATCCCCTGTGAACCTGGCTGCAAGACAGGTTTGGAGGGTTTGCTTCCATTTCTTCCTGATTATTGTATAAGCTAGCATCACGGAAATATAAAGGTACACACTCAGAGAGTCAGCCAGACTGGGACGAATTTCCTTCCTGGAGCCCAGAAGGAAATCCAGTAAGAATTTTTTGAGGCTGGGGTTCTTTACTTGCGAAAATAGAACTAACGATTTGGTTCTAGTCCTGTGGAGGTGGAGGTGCCTGAGGCAGTCTGGATAGAGGGAACCCAGGGAGGGCAGAAGCTCAGAAGAGTGTTGCCTTCTGGACAAACAGATTTGAGAATTACTAGCCAAGGAGCTGGGGAGATGGCTCAGCGGTTGAGAGCACTGCCTGATCTTCCAGAGGTCCTGAGTTCAATTTCCAGCAACTACATGGTGGCTCGCAACCGTCTGTAATGAGATCTGGTGCCCTCTTGAGGAAGAGACCTGGTCAATCGTCCTCATCAACTTAGATCATGAAATCCAATATGGACAAGTTCAACAGAACCTTCATATACAGGCTGCCCATGCATACATGCTTCAGCGTTGGCAGGGCATAAATTTCATTCATTTCATTTTCAACCAAGGGGATGGTATAGAAAGCCACATGTGTGGATAGCCTTACCTGGGGAGAAGGATCTCTTCCACAAGAGAGTTCTCTGGGATTGATATGTCTAGATTATTAGCTTCTAGATTTAACATATGTGATAATCCTACATTTGTCTTGCATTACAGCCTCCTTGTTAGCTCATTTGTCCTTTTGAGGACATATTGTATTCTGTTTTGTCATTCTTGGTATATGGTACTCTAAAACTAAACCCAGTACTCCTGAAATGGTGTGTAGTAAAAGGAAAACCATCTCCTTCATTCTGGACACTGTGCTTTTATTGGTGTATGCTAAGGTTTCATTAATTCATTTTTTGTATATTTTGCTTCACACTGCCATCTGCATATATGTATTAGAGCTAAATCCCCCTCAGTGTTTTAGCAGGCATACCTGATACACTATCCCATCTTCCTGAGTCATTATGATACGCTGATTATTTGTGGCAGAGACACTCATGAGCTCACCTGGGAATCTTATTTTTTTTTAAAAAAGCCTGATTCTGAGCTAATCTGTGTGTCATTTATTGTAGAGAAGGTTAAAATATAATCTCCCTCCCCCTTTGAGTCTCATTTTGCGATGTAGCTCATGCTGTTCTTGAACTTGCTATGTAGCCTATATTGGCCTCTAACTTGTAATCCTCCTGCCTCAGCCTCCTGAGTTCTGGGATTACAGGTGTATGGCATTGTACTTGGCTACCAATTTTGTTTTAGGACCACTTTCACACTATTGTTTTCAGAACTGGTGATCAAACCAAAGTTCCCATGTCTTCTATGCGAGTGCTACTGCCACACCACACCTCTACCTCATTTTATTTTGGTTTTGAGAGAGGGTCTAATTAAATTACCTTGTCTGTCCTGGAATAAACATAACTTGGGCTGGTGTCAACCTTTCAACCCTCTTGCCCCAGTCTCTGCAGTACCTAGAATTACAGGTTTGTGTACCCATACTTAGTTAGCTTGTACAATCTTAAATGTTATATGGCATCCTTGGACATTTTGTTTTTGTAAGCCATGTCTATTGATATTTAGCATGTTAGAACTGAAAACAGAATTCAAAAATCAATTAATTCAAGAACAGATTCATCAAATTCAAAACAGTTCACAAAAACTTGTTTTGGAATGGAAACAGTATTTTCCAAATAAAACATCTATGAATTGTGGTCTTTCATTTTTTTGGTAACAGTCTTTAGTGTCTTCCTAAATCAGTCTTTTTCCATATCACATAGAGGCCATTGGGTCCTCTGAATTCTGAGTTACACACAGTTGAGAACTGTCAGATGTGGGTGATGGGAATTGAACTTAAGTCTTCTGCAAGAGCAAAAAGTGCTCTTAATCTCTGAGTCATCTCTCTAGTCATATCATGTAGTTTCTTAACATTAGGTCATTTTGACTCCATGAGTTCCTCTGGAAGGATTTTGGTACCCTCAGAGGTCCCTGTGAAATATAAGATTTTCTAAAATACCCGATGCTGCATGAGGCATGAATGTGCTTTAGTAGTGATCATTTTCTTATTAAAACAAACTTTTTTTTTACATGAAACAGCAAACACCATAAGATTCTACAACTATGGGTTACTTAGAATATAGAAATTCAAGATACAGAATAAAATAGTAGTTAATGCTGGTGAGGGGGGAGAGAGGATGGGAGTTCCTGTGTAATGGGTACAAAGTTTCAGTTTGGGGAGCTGAGAAAGCTCTGGAGATGAACAGCTGTGAACAGTGGGACTGTGGTAAGTGCCACTGAATTGTGTGATTAAAAAAGATTGAATGATAGACTTCGTGTTCTATATAGTTTAACATGATTTACAAATGCAGATTCCAGAAACTTAGTCACCCATATTCTGACTCAACAGCTTCACCACGAGGCACAGAATTGGCTCTAGAAGTGTTTCAGAAAATACTGCCACCATTTTGTGGCCTGGAGAGATCCCTGCTAGTCATCAACTTCTGGCTTCCCTGTTATCCTGCTGCCCCACAGAATACAGTTGCTAAGTGGCCTAAGAGCCAGCACCTTCATGGAGTGGTGAAGGTAAGGCCATCCTCCCCTTCTTTTCTATTTTCTGGAAATAGCTTATGTATTCCAGAACTGACCTACCTGTGCTTGGAGAAGCCTGCGCCGGGAGCTGGAATGGCACAGTGCTCATGATGCGGTCATTCTGACTTGTGTTTGGTGCCTGTGCAAATGATTTCACACATCATCCATCAAGTGAAGTTCACGTGTATTATTAAAGAGAATTTTTTAGAATAAAACTGTACATATATGTACACACATGTATATTTCAAAATGTAGGTGACTATATTATTTCAGCTTCCAATGAACTAAATATATGAAATAACAAGAGGGAAGAGTTATATGCATTCATAATTAAAAATGTAAAATTCTATGAAAGCATGGATGACATTAAAATATAATTGGTCATCTGGGCACTCAGACAATAATACAATAAAGTATATTCTGTCCTTACCTGATTTGCATATTTGCAAAATCAACCATTTGCTTCAATTTAGTGATAAATCCAAGATCAATTCTGGTATTTGTGTGGGCATATTTGGACAAATGGAGTGACTGAATACCTACAGTGCAGGCTTCTAGCAGAAGCCCAACTCTGTCTTTTGTTTCCAATCTTAGGCTGCTAATAAAGCTCTCTGCGTGGTGTGTCTAGTACCACAGTCATCACATTTTTGATGACTTCACTGTTCAAAATACTTCCCAAGATAGTGCTGTCTAGTGCTTCTAAACTTAAGAAGGCTGGGTGATACCTTACAGATAAACCATGGGTATCACATGCGCTTCAGCCATTTGCGACAGTACTGCTGGCTGTGATTTTGTTGTTAATAAATCAGATCTATATGCTATGGGTCAGCAGTCACTAGTACAGTGTTTGCCAGGATTTTATCCAACATCAATTGTGAATAGCAAGAAGCATGATTATTATCAGACTTACTGATTACATAAACTACTTGTCAATTTATGAACGAATTTGTGATCTTCATCAAAAAGCAAACTATAGAAATATATAGGTCAAATGACTAGACAGGGACAAGCAAATCATGCCTGTTAACATTATTGAAAAACTCTTCCATTTTACTAATGATAAAAGAACTCAAGTTGGAGTAAAAGTGACAGGTCACAGTTGTTGCCTATCATAGTAGAACTGTGCTGGCCACAGTGCAATGATATTATTGTTCTTGTATACCACCACTGGATTAAATCAGCATGACATCATAGGAAGTGGCTTGGTAAACTTGTATAAATTTTAGTACTTCATGACAGAGAAATTGAACTTCAAAGTGTATCTTCTGAAAGATATATGTTTGGCTACAGATTATATACCTTTAGTATAATGTTATCTGTAAAAGCAAAAATAGAGAAAATAGAGGAGCCTTTGAAGAGAGGGAACAGATATACTATGGATTGAAACAAGACAAAGCCTTCCAAAATTATTAAATTATTTTCAAAGAACAGTTGATGATGTGAAAAACATTTTAACTTCATTGAAATAAAGCAGATGTCATATAAGTTAAAAATTAAGTTACACTTACATCATATACACTGAACTAGGTCAAGTTGAAAATAAATCAGTTTCAGGGTGAA
The DNA here is from genome assembly GCA_004026605.1 of Ondatra zibethicus. NCBI lineage: Eukaryota > Metazoa > Chordata > Mammalia > Rodentia > Cricetidae > Ondatra > Ondatra zibethicus. The sequence continues at coordinate 46,536 of PVIU01008149.1, read as the reverse complement.
GCACACTTTAGTACATAAGAATTGAGGGAACCTCCTAATCTGCTCCTCAGTAGCCACACACCTCATTTAGTTGGACTTGCCTTAGGAGGTGGGATAATGAGTTGGAATGGGTTTTACTGTACTGCATCAGGCTGGGAGGAACAGATTCACCTTTGGCAATGCACAGAAAGGAAAAATTTCATTCAGACTTCTGTGAAAACAGATGAACCCGCCCAGTTTTGGAAGGTTTCAAAAAGATGATGACTTTGGAGATGAGTCACAAAGGATATGTAGAATTTTAAGGTTGAAATGCAGGGTAAGTATTGACTTTTTCAGCCTCTAAGTGACATTGATGCCATTCTAGACTCTGAAGTCAATGACTTTAAGAGGCACTGAATGTGATTCTCCTTTGTGATGTATATACCCGGAATTTTCTAGTACCTTACTCTAGGATCCAGGTAAGTTGTCATGTTCCAATGTTCTGATCTTGATTTCAATAGAGAAAAGAAATAAAGAAATATTTCAGGAATTGTACATCATCTGCTGAGGTGCGTGTATATAGAACATGGAGAATGGATGAAGGGCGTTGGGGAGATGATAGCAAAGAGAGGATGAGAAAGAAGCAAATGTTGGTTGAGTACTAGTGAGCTCTCACAGTACTTAGGCCGTTTGATTTTACCGAAGATGCTAGAGGCCATTAGGTAGGCATTTACTCCAAATTCCAGTGTTGCCTATGAGAAGCGATGGGGACCTGAAGGATAGAGATAGAGTTGCAAATGGACAGTGGAAATGGTTAGAAGCAGCTGCACATGGAAATGTTTTTACAAACTGGCTACAATGGAGATTCAGAGATTATTAATTGGCCTAACTCTAAGGCAAAGACAGTTAAGGAGAAAATGAATCCACAGAACTGTACCAAAGTTACAAGAAACAGGGGCTATGACTACTATGTCCTGCAAACTACAGACCATGATACCAGTAGGAGGGGTTTGGAAATTTGAACTTGGTCTCCCTGGCAGGATAGAAAAGGCTACTAAGAGAGGTTGGGAATTAAGAAGAAGAGTATATTGGATGAAAGGGCATTCTCTATTTTCCACTTCTGCACATACTAGTTCCCTCTGCTTATGGTATCTTGGGCCGTGTTCTAAGTCAGTGACTAGAATGCAGCTATGCCAGTATTTGTAAATGTATCTACCATCTCTAGAAGAACACAGAAGAAATAGTGGTCACACCCAGAGAGGAGAACCTGGTAGGAGTGGGAAAAACACTTATTCCATTTTGTACCTCTTGAACTTGCATTATACATACTGCTTCCTTCCAAGAAGAAAACTATGAAACACACAGACATGCTAACACACACACACACACACACACACACACACACACACACACACACACACACACACACACACACACCTTCATGTTTACCGGAATATTTCCATCTGCTGAACTATAATCACAAAGTGTCCCTTTCTTATCCATGAAGCCTTTCCCTGGCCATTAAAACCGAATTCTATTCTTATTGACCATTTGGCATAGGATCCAGTTGGCAGAATGAAGCAAACCTACCAAAGGTAGCCTCTGAGTGGAAAGGGGACACACATTTTGTGAAGTGGAACCCTCAAGTCAGCAGCACTTCTAGTATTGGTATTTTTTCATACTATTGAGTAGAAGACCAAGAAATTTCTTCACTGATTTGAAGATGGAAGAGAAAAACCTGGAAACAAAGATTTGTTGAGAGAAGCTGAAGAAAAGGGCCAAGGCTAGGTCAGGCAGAGGCTTAGTAAAGCTGAGCTATGTTGAGATAGAGATTCAAGTAAATGGTCTGAAAGCCTGGAAAAGCTGCTGTCAGCTAAAAGACCCCATAGCAAACCTACTGATGGCCATTTATATGAGCAAATTAGTCTTTTGGGATCTGCTGGGTTTTATCAAACTTCTTCAACAAAATTTGAATACCTATTGTGAGAAAGACCCAGGGAGTCATGGGCATTCACAAAGGAGAGAAAGTTTCTGTGAGAATCAATGGTTCTTGGATGTGGGTTTTGTGATGGGTTAGGGCCCAAGTGCTGTGGATGCTAACAGAGCCGATATAGTGCTTGGTTCCTAGTAGGTGCTCAGTAAGTGTTTGTGACATAATTCGTTTATTGAGCACCTCCTATCAATCAAGCACTGTGCTAGGCTCTGGGGCCACATAGCTAAGTTAGACAAGACGCACCTCTTGGAGGTCCTTATGTCTAGTAATGGCTACAGTAGAATTAATTATAATAGCAGTATTGATAGGGATAAGAGCACATGCCCATGAAACAGAGGCAGGTTGCACTGTGGGAAGAGGCAGTGACTACACCATTTATTCCAAAACCTTGGGAAGAAAAGGGGAGAGAGAGGGGCAGCAAATGGAGAGGTAAGGCTGAGGTGCTTTTCCTTTAAAAATGAGAGGTTTGAGCATGATGTTCCCATTAGAGAGGACAGGGATAAAGATTCAGGAGATAAGGCAGTGAGCAATGGAAAGACATGAGGTTATCAAGGTTATTATAGTAGAAACTGGCTAGGATTTCCAGGAAGAACTCTTCTGAGGCAGGAGAGTGTGGATTTTCAGGTTGTACCAGGAGACGATGGAGATGGTTAAGAGTATGGAAAGGGGAGTGACTGGCATAATGGATTGCAGATCCCAGGCCAGTCAGAGAAAGTAATTATGCTGAATGAGTCTGGTAAATTGAGAGAAATCAAGAGTTTTAAGAATGCAAGTTATAGAAACAAAGAAAAATCCTCAGTGGAACAGAAGCAGCCAGAGAGTATGATATACAAATAGAAGATGACACAGGTGGGGCAGTTTTGGGTGACAAAATGATCCTGGGTGTGACCGAGGATGTGGATAAATGACGTTGGTGTAGAATGAGGTTATGGTAGTTGAACCAAAGATATTTAAATCCCACTGATCATACAAAGACTCGCACTAGGAGTCTAGGAACAATTAATGTTTGGGAGACCGTAAGCAGATGCCAGTGACGAAACTTGGTGGGAGAATGTAAATGTCTCAGCTGCCCTTTACCTGAAAAGGAAGGTGAGCAATCATGGGTTATGTATCTGTGAGCTTGGCTTCTCCTTCTCACAGGGTCCTTATGGGAATGAGATGGAAGGTTCCAGCTACAATGAGAAGGAACCAGTGTCTTCGGAGTACAGTCTGACCTAGCAGTTCCAGCTGCCAAAAGCCTAGCTAAGGATAAGGCAGTGCATTGTTTGTGGCTAGTCAGTTAACATACAACTCCACAGAAGCGTTGAGGAGTGAAGGAATGGAGAAGACCAGAATCACACAAAGAAATGGAAGCAGTATGCTCTAGGTTAAGTCCCAGAGAGTGTACTGCATGCTGACCTGTTCATATCTTTCCATGATCTGTACAGGAACAGAAATGCGTGAGGCAGCTTGTTACAGCAATCCCGCAAGAGGAATGACAGGCAGGGACATCAAGCTTTCCTTGTGTCCAGGGCAGTTTTTGAGGTACAATTTTGATTAACAATTGGGTCTAGAGTTTGAGCTCTTGGTGGGGGTGGTATCTCAGAGAAAGAGCAGTGACAGATAACCACTCTCATCTTTGGAGAAACCTGCAAGGAAAAACCTGTGGAAAATATGTAATAGCGTCAAGAAACTCTAAGATGTTTTCTTTAACAGTAGCAGTACCAGGAGCCACAACAAACAACAGCTATAGTGACGACAGTAGCTAATACATGTATTGTCTTATCATATACAAGGCTCTGTTCTAAACACCTTTTTGTATATGAATTCTTGTAGTACTTTAGCACTATGAAGTCTAAATATCTATATTAGTCCATTTACTATTATGTAACGAATACAGGAGACTGGAGACTTTATAAGCCAAAGACTACTTTAGCTCAAGGCCCCTTGACTTTGCAACCAGGATCCTAAGGCTTTATAGAACATCATATGACAAGGGTCAAGGGGCATGTGTATGACTCTGTATCTTCCCTCTCTTGTTAACTTACCAGAACTCAACTGTGAGAACCCCACCATAACGGCCTTATGTAAATATAGTCACCTCTTAAAGGCCTTGTCTCTAAACACTATCACTCAATTAATTTTGTATCTTCCTAATACATTACAATGGAGGAAAATTTCAACATGGAAAGTTATAAGGCACACTCAGACCATATACAAATCACAGCGGCATGAATATTAACATCATAGTTGCCGGCACTCAGTGGTAAAATGCTTGACTAGCATGTGCAAAGCCATAGGTCCCAGCTCTAGTACCACTGACAAATACACTCACAAAGCAAGAGCCTGCTAGAATTCAAACCTTTCTATAGCCCATTCTGATAAAAATATAGGTATGAACAGTAACAAATATCGATCTTTTCTCTCTGTAGACTATAGAATGTACACTCTTGAAGTTTGTTCTGGATCCTCAAAGCTCTTGCTCCTTTCTCCCTGGGAGTTGGTTCATGTGTGTATGAAATAGACTGGTGTCTGCCTAAATTTTTGGTGACTCTGACATGCTGTGCAAATTACCTGTTTCTATGAAGGAAACCTGACAGGAAAGCGGCCTTCAGAAAAGCATATGATTAGCTAGAACATGCTAGGAAATTCAATTGTCTCTGAAAGATAATACAAGGAGCATATAAAATGTTTTCCTGAGCTGGAGAGATAGCTCAGCACATACTGAAATGAACCCAGGATCCTGAACATTCCAGATAAGCTATCTACCATTAAAACACAACTACGGTACTCTTGGATCATTTTATATTGAGACCAGGTAGCTCACTAAGTTGACCGCCACTGGTAGTTCAGTAAGGTGTTGAATTTGTGATCCTCCTGCCTCAGTCCCCCCGGTAGCTAGGATTACAGTCCTGTAACATCAGGCTTGGCTGGCTGGGTGTTTGCTTTAACAAAAGCATCCTATTTCAATTCCATTCTGTAAGTACCTATAATAGTTCATTTACCAAGAACTGAAAAAATTACATATATATATATATATATGGCATTCAAAAGAGTTCTTTCTACCTTTATGGTTTATTGCAAATTCATTTTTAATATTAGAACTGAACATAACTGCTGTGTGTGCTTGTCTAGCATTTTTGGTGCTCCTTCATCTTTCCCATTGCCATTTTGCCTTTTTCCTTCAAGGTCACATATAAAGTCCCCTAATTTTTTTTTTAAGTGTTCATGGTTCACCTTCTTATATAGGTCCTCTTTCTGCTCTCAACTCAAAGTCTCCCTGTCATTTACAATTGCTAGTCTTTGAGAACTGCTTATTATAGTTAGGTTTGGAGATTAATTAACATATCTCTATGACCATTTCCTGCTCTGTAAGTCATTGGTTCCCTTGAAACAAGTACTTTACATTTCCAAGGTTAAGTTTTCCAACCTCAGTACTTATGGTGCCAATAATTTTTTTCCAGGGTCAGCCTAGGGAATTCCTGATGCTTGAATTAATACCAACAGTGATCCATATAGTTTCAAATAGCCCGATGCTTGTGTGGAGGCCTTCTGAGCACCTCCCATATCTGTCTGCCCTTGTAAACATCTCTCCTTCCTCCGCTGCTGCACACGAGGAATGAGTCAGAAAAGCAGAAGTTCCAACATTCTTATGAACCATTTTTGATGTCCCTTCCACCCCAATACTACATTGCCTGTTTGAGTTTGCTTTGCATAGTAAGACATGCTTAGCCTGGTCACTGTGGATAAGAACCACATTGCTGAAAAGTCCTTCAATACACGGACTACTCAAAATCATTGTGCTGTTGAGCCAGTGGGTTCTTCTAGCTCTGGGATGAGGACTTCACCTCATGTATTTGCACTGCCCTTATACTAGTTACTGCTAACCTCAGAATCAGGTTGAAAATCCAAAGAAAATCAAACCCTTATGTGTTGCCCTGAGGCAAAACTGTCCCCCTTACTACCTTAAATGCCTGATTTCCATTAACCACTATTTTTTTCCTGGTGAAAATTAATACCACATTGTAGGAAGATAAAGCCACATGGTCTTTAGCCCAGTGCCAGTGCACAATCTTGGCTGATGTATAGAGGCAAACAAAAGATAGGAAGAACTGCTCTGAGACAATGTAGAGTAGCTCTCTACCACCAGAAAACTACTTTTTAGACCAGGTTGGTGGACCTGCAGCACTATCCAACTCTGACTGGGCTACAGTGAAACCTTGGCTTGGAAGGATGGGACATATGATTTTATAGAATTATCCCCAGCTTCTTTTCTCAACATGTAGTGCCATAATGAAACAGAACAAGCAGGAGGAAAAGGGTTCTGGTAGGAGGTAGAATGATCTAAAGATCCTAGCTCGGTGTCTGCTCACCTCCTGGTGTCAGTCTTAATTGACAACAACAACAGAAGTACTCGGATGACTGAATCTCACCATCAGAAAGGAATTATGAGGCCATCTAATTCCCACACACCTCCAACACCTTCCAAACTCCTGTGTGTGGGTTGCACCTAAAATAAACTCTCTAAAGCAGGCCTGTCAGAAGGGGCTGTCCTGTTGTTTTTCTCAGCCAGGGAAACTGGAGTGCAAAAGAGCAAAGTAATCAGCAACTCAGCTTTACTCGCTGGCCTTGCTGCATAGGGGGTCGGTTTTCCAGAACTCATACCTGGAGAGAGAGGAAATCACTGGGATGAGAGAGAGTGATGACAGAGTGCGGCCTGCAAGTAGGCCATCTGAATTGTAGAGCACCTGAGGGGGTCTTCCCAGTGCCTTCCAGTCATGTGTATATTCACTTCTCACAAAGGCTCCTTCCCCAAGATCCCTAGGCTCCAACTCACTTCTTATCCTTGGCTCCTAGCTGCTCACTTAGTGTGGGACACAGGCAAAAGCATGCACACATAGATGTATGCTCCTGATGCTAAGAGCTAAAAAGATCTAGGAAAGAGTGTGTAGGATACAGCACCTTTAGTCATAGGTAGCTAAGGTGATTTTAATGTGGATGCTTATATACAAGAAAATATATAACTATTACCTTGATATTCCAGCTAATTTTCAGTTTAATGGCTGTGACCATGGATGGATCAGAGTTGCTGAAGAAAATAGTCACTCTTAGGAGTTATAACACTGGGTCTGTTTGTCATTTCTGGGAGGGGACACAGCTTTCAAGAGTAGTGTGAAATCCAGTAGATAATCAACAGTATTACAAAGAAGGCTTAGAGGATGAGAATGAGGGTATATTTTCCCTTTGCGTCTTTGTATTATTCTTCTAGCTATGTAAGATATGTTAGCTATGTAGTATATATTAATTTAATCAAGAAAATGTTATGTAAAAAGAAGAGATAAATAGACGTTGAAATGAAGACAATTATTTTTAAATAAATGAAATGTAAATGGTATAAAAATGGGAGAACTTTAAAAGCTAAAGAAGAAAAAAGGATGGGGAGGGGAGATAGAGGAAAGCAAATTGAAATTAAAAATGAAGCAAACAAGTGTCAACGACAAATAAAATCACTTAGAAAGTTAAATGAGTGAAAAAATATATGGACGGGTCATGACAAGGGAACAGAAAGAACCAGAGCAACAAAATAATGTGGCACTGGCCATCTTCCAGAAGGTGGAGCTTATTTCTTTCCATCCCAAGCAAGGATTTGATTTAAAAAAAAAAAACCAAAAATGCAGTCAGAGTAAAGGAGAAAGTCAATTCACAGTGGAGAAACAAAAAGCACAAGACTAAAGTCAGCATCACTGTGTCACAACTGAGGTATATTTTGTAAAGCGCGTGCCCACTATGCCTTAGAACCTATCACTATAATCCAAAAAGATGAAAAGTCAGAGAAACTGCCCAAGCAAGAAGAGTCTAAAGAGATGTGACAAGTAAATGTCATGTGGGGTCCTGGATGGGATACAGTCATAGAAAAAGGACATTGGGCAGAAACTAAGGACATTTGAATAGCTTTAGTTAAAACGTGATAGATAATAAAATGTATAACAATTATATATCATGAGTGAGGGACAGTAGTAGAGAATGCTCATTGTTGAGGATGTTGAATCCTCTGTACCGTCTTTGTAACATCTCTGTGACTCTAAAACAGTACTAAAATAAAGATGCTGTTTCAAGTTCAAAGACAAAGGAGAGCACATGATGTAATGGTAGAGGAGGAGAGGAAAATGAAACTCTCTTTTTTTGAGACAAGATGATGTCACTGTGTAACTCAGGATGGCCTTGAACTCACAATCCCCCTGCTTCTACCTCCTACATGCCAAGATTGTAAGGGTGTATCACCACAGGTGGCTGAGAAACAAGTTTTTTAATTAAAGAAAACAATATAGATAAAGGGAAATTATAAAAGAAAAAAAATTACCTTCCCCAAAATATCTAAAAACAACTTGTACCCTCCTAACAAACCTCCTTAAAAGCAAAAAGGAAAAACACATTAGTTAAGACCCAAGGGAAGAAAAAAAAGCATGCAAAAGAATATTAAGCCAAACCCCATTTTTAAAAGTGAAAAAAGAAGAAACAAACATAAAAATCCATAAAAACAATAAAGCAAAACCCAACAAAAACATAGTAAAAGGAAGTTCTACTAAACAGAAAAAGAAATTACTAAAAATATGACATGAAGAGCAAAAAAAAAATAGAGTAGAGAGAAAAGGAAGGGAAAAATATCCCCAGCAGCAACATTGATGGAAAAAAAAAGTCCTAAACATTGAAAGAATAAAGAGAAAAGAATTGTAAAAGACATAAAAGAAAGAAAACTCATGACAAATAGATAATAAAAGGGAAAAAGAATGGGGAGGTCACTCAGCATGTTAAAAACCATCGGGAGAGTAGGAAGTGCTTTGCTTTTGGTAGGCTTGTGGAGTGGGAACAAAATACCCAGAAAACATGGCTGTCCACAGTGCCCTCTGGGAGCTGTTGGAAGGAATGAAAAGGGCATGTTATTGTAACATAGGCAGACAGGCATTTAAGTGGCTCATTACCACCATATTAACTTTTTCCCATGTGAGTCTGGGAAGCTGACTGTTTTACCCAAAGCCCACGAGTCCTGTTTTATTTTACCAGGTTCTGAGAGATGAACATTTGTTGATGGGCTGGATCTATGATCTGTACTGGGCTCCTGCCTGCCCAGAGATAGATATTAATTCAACTTCTTTCAGAAGTTATTTATTCTAAATGACGCAAGATTCATCCGAGCCACAGCTAAGTGACTAGTAGGTCTTTGCTCCCAGTACTTTTGCTGAGTCAGGTTTCTGGAACTTGCTAATCACCAAACTCACCAAGAGCCAGAGGACATCTTTCCTATTCACTTAGAAAATGTAATTCTTCCCCAATGTGAAGGAGTATGTGTATAGGGGTCATCACAAACAACCAGAATCCCAACTAGAAACAATTCCAAACAACCACAGTTCCAAGTAGGCATCTCAAACACATTCAGCTTTGGATCTGAAATATTGTGGTTGTTTTGTCAGTGTTATTTGCTCTATCTTTAAAATTCTTCTTGCTTAAGATTAATGGTTAAATCCATTTTCATGAGCAGACTGATGCTTAAACTGGGTAGTGCATGGTGTGATCTGGGAGGAAGTATATTTCTAACGTGATTGTTTAGTCGAGTCATCCCAGTGAGGGTCATGAGAATTTTATGGCAATTATTACATTGGGTGTGCATTTTGACATGCAGAGTCCCTGCTCTGGCCTTTAACTGGCCAGAAGCAATAGCAATAGGGTAGCTGCTGTGATGGGACACCGGGGCACACATTTCCCACAGGTCACATCTGTGAGTGGTCAGGAGGCAGAGATCTTTACACCCCCAGAATGTCTGTAATTTTTCTGGGACCTGAAACCTGGTGCTTCTTGTCTCTGGCATGCAGAGCGGTGCTTTTGAGCATTTGGGGGTGGGAGAGCTGAGAGTAGGTGTTATAATGCCATATTCCAGCTGATGGATCACACTGAGAGGCTCTAAGTTAACAAAACTAGGATAGACAGGTAGACTAAAGGAAGGACTAACAGCTCTAGAATGAAGCGGAACATGTAGGAACCAGGTAATTGCGGGCAAGTCACAAAACCTCTCTGAACTTCTATACAAGGAGCACACCACATAGAAAATGGATGTTATGACTTTTTTCCTTATGAGGAAAATTTAAAAACAGATGAAAATCAAAAATATGACTATATAATAGCATAAATATTAAATTAAAGCAGGGCATAATGGTAATTAGAAGTTGTCATCATAAAATGAAAACAAAGCAGGCTGAGAGTTTGAACCCAAGGCAGCTTGGTTCTCCAGTCTTCCAAGTGCTTCATCCTTTTCCTAGCTCACCCTCCACGCACATCCCAGCTAAGCCATCCTCTTTCAAACTCACTGTTTCCTGCATAACACTTCAGTGTCCTTTCCAATGGGTTCCAGGCTTAGGCTCACATGATTTGGATTGACTGGTGATACATGGCTGAAGACCAGACTAGACTACTGTTTTTCCATGCCAAATATTTGTCCCCAAATACTGATGTGTCCCATGGAACTTCAATTTATTATTTTTGCTGTACTATAAAACATAAAAGACATCTAAAACAATGGTTACTTTTGGAGTCATTGTTTCCCAATAAGGTATTTTGACATTAAAAAAATAGAGATGGTATAATATCAGGATTGTAAGTTATAACTTTATGAAATAATCCTGCATAGTCTTGCCTTTCTCATTTTCCTTTGGAACAATGGAATATTCAATATGAACAGCTGGGAGCTGGGTGCCAGCTTTCTCTCTGTGGCTAACAGCAACATTTGGCTATGCTATTTTTCCATTCGGGGCCTCACTTTTCTCATCTCTACAATAGGGATGGTTAGACTGAGTGCTACCCAAAGGGTGATCCAGCTGAAAGCTCAGGCTGTCCTGATTCTAGAGCTTCTCTCTAGTCCTCGTATCCCTAAATTCCTGCTAGAAACAAAGCCTCACTTCTAATCCCCAAACCCTGAACCAGGTGGCAGGCAGTTCACATTCCTGGCGTGCATGAAGCAGAGAGTGTTTGCCAGCAGCCATGATGCAAGGCACCAGGCTTTTTGATGTCCTTCACAATTTTGGAGGGGTTGCTTCTGTGACTCCACCTCACTATTTCTTGAACTTTCCCTGTGATTGCTGCTTTAGACTGTTTTGCTTCATGTCCACCCCCAAGTTGTACAAATTCCTCTTGGGCCTTGTCTCCTCTGTGTGTCTATTTGGGCTTGGTTGCTATAGAGAGAGTTTTACCTCTCATCTCTCTTCGCTCTCCCTTTTGCCCCCTCCCCCATATGTACTTTCCATGAATTCCTCCCTATTTCTTTTTCCCCTTTAGACAGAAAGCATGACCTCAACTGTTGGCATGATCCATAAATGGCATTATCTGAATTCTTGGCAAAATCCCAATTGAGGAATGTTGAGCTACAGTTGGTTCTAGGTAGCTGGAGGAAATATAAAATTAATTAGCAACATAATTTCAGGCTTTACCTACCTTGTAAAAGTGCACCAGTGTTTGCACTAGAAAGCACTTTCTGGCCCCAGGCCTCCTCTGCTGTTTTAAGAAGACTTGGAGTTGAAATGAGACATTTTGAGCTAAGTGGTCATTTTACTGGCAACCCCAACTTCACTAGTCCTGGGCAAGAAACACAAGAGAAAATTCAGGCCTGCAAGGCTACTGTCTTGGAGTTTAAGGCTATCTCAGCCTGCAGTTGTCTTCATTGGTCGGCACAAATGAAATTCTGCTTTCTTACCTCTTCCCTGCCTCCAGTGTCTCTTCAGATTGTTTGCTTGGCATCTTATTGTATGATATCTAAATAATGGGCCACTGAGAGAAAACAATAACAAAAAAAAAATCCCAAACTACTGTGACACTTAAGAGGCAACCCAAATTACAGTGGTTTCTTTTTTTATTATCAAATTTAAAAATAAGCCAAAGTGATACAACCCCAAAATTCAATTTGCATTCAGTTCTGTGGTTGTTTACTGTTATGGGTGATGGGCTGTTTTGTCTTTGGGAATGCCCTAGCTGAGGAAATTTCCCTGTGAACCACAGCCTGCCCAGCCCCCTGTCTGCCTTCCTATTCCAGCCCTCTTCACTGCCATAGAGCTGGGCCTTCGAAGTCCAGGGTAGTGGAAGCATGGCACAGTGCACTTCTGGATTCTTCCAGCTGTACTCTCACTGGGGAAAATCAACTTTGAAGTAAAGCTGGGGGCCTGCCAGGAAACTGAAAAGGGGTTATTAAAAATGGCCTTTTTCAAACCACCAGTGATGTTTTGCTAGCAGAGGGTAACAGGTTACTTGGAATCTGAACTGCCTTGGGTTTTGGATTAAATTGCAAAGTTGGCTGAGATTTCAGACCCCCAGGGTCTTGAGGGCTGAAGACACAATTGAAAGCATATTAGATGCTGGCTGCATCTATACAATACCAACCAACAAGTTAAAAGGGGGAGAATTCACTAAAATCTGTTTATTTAATGTCATGAACACAAAAACGTAAGTTTGAGTTTAGTCTTGTTCTTTTTTTATTTAGTTTTATTTTAATAAATCCAGACTAGAATATTTTGAAAATGGAAATAGCCTGTATTTCTACTAAGCATTATACTGCTTAAAATTCCACTATATTCTCCCTCACAGCCCTCCCCCAACCACTTTAGGTAGGGACCATTCTATCTTAAGAATGGAAGAGGGTCATGTGAGGTTCTTTCTTCCCACTCTTCCCTGCCACACTCCAATGCAGCTGCAATTGTAGTATTAGCCCTTTTACTTTCTGTTTATTGAGGTCTTGAGAAGGCTTTGGTTTCCAAGACTTCCCATTCCATTATCTGTACTTTATCCAAGCCTTTATCACTATCTGCTCTAGCTCATAGCTGAACACCCTGGTAGTCCTGAGCCATGTTCTCCTAGGTACTTCTCACTCACCTTGAAGAAAGGTTGGCTTGGTAAAATTCTTTGGGAAAAATCTGCTAGGAACTTTACTAGTGTATAAGCTGATATCTGGCCAGAAAACCAAAAGTTTGAAGTCATTCTTGCTTTGAACATGGCCACCTGGACTTTATAATGGACTTGGTGCTGCAGGACCTACTCAAACTTCTCAGGACTTTGAGGCCCCTAAGAAACATGGCTTGAGGGACCCGTGGCCAAGGGATGTCAAGGGTGGTGAGGGTTGGGAGTTGGGTAGATAATAACTTCAGGGGTGTCACCCCACTTATGTGCTTTTACAACTCAGGACTCCAGAAGTGACTTGAACTGCTTGACTGGTGGAGGTTACTAGCAGTGACCTCGAGTTTCTATGATGGCAAATCCAAAGTGAGAGTCCACATGCAGCCGAGTTACACTGCTAGCCAGTGGAGAACAGGGGCGAGAGCTGTGTGGAATAAGTAGTGTGAATCTGTGGTTGGGAAGTAAGCCGTGGCACTGAGTGTCACTCTTACTGTGGCCAGTGCAACTCCCAAGCAACTGCGCTTTCTTTCTCCCAGTGTCCAGTTGCTAGGAGCAAAGGTAACAAAAAGCAGTAAGTAAACAGGAGATGCCAAGTCAGGCCTTCGAACTCCTCAGTTAAATCATTTTAGGCTCTACTTTGTCTCGTCTAGTTGTCCCTTCCCATGGGACATCTGAGATGGGGCTTGTCCTTCATTTTCCAAAAACAGTTGATGGAGGGAAGGTAAGGGAAATTTTCTGCTGCCATGGAAGGCCAGTGCTGGCCCAAGGCCAACTTTCCTGACTTTCTCCCAGGCGGATTCCACAATAGATGGGGGTAGGAGGAGGCACAATTGGCCCAGACTGTTTTTATTTGGTCTGCAGTGTGGGAGATCAGACATTCTGAAGAGAATTGAAAACACTTCTTTCTTTGGATTCCTGGGGCTGTGTAGGGGGAGCTTGGGCCCCACTTGGCACAGAGTTGATTATAACATTTTAAAAAAAAACCTCCAATATTGTTGCCCAAGGCTGAATGGAAAGTTTTCCTTCCAGTCAAAGCTGACTCCTAAACTCTACACCTTCTTAAGCCTTTGATTAGCAGACACCTGCCAGCAAGGCGATCAGAGAACAATAAAGCTGTGAGAGGCTGCTCACAAAGCTGCTGAAGGTGGATCAGCACTAATGGAGGCTGGATGGGAGAACAATGGTCTGCCATCTCTGCTAGATCCCGAAGGACCCCAAACTCAGAACTTGTATGCCAAATTAAAACAACAACAACTAAAAAGCAAGTCTTTGAATCTGCTGAGTTTTTCTATTTCTGACTCATTTATATGTGCTGAAGTTATCAAAAATATGTTTTTGCTAAATGGCATTGTGTCTAAGCATTAGCCCCAGCTGACTGCTTCATCTGAGTCAAGAATGCCAACCATCTCACAGTTTATCATAGCCTTTTATTCCGAATGTTTTCAAGGAAGAGACCAGAGACAGCAAGATTGCTATATTACTGATGACTTCAGGGGAGTTTGTGGTTGACAAGACAGTGTTGGAAGAAACTTATGATTAATGCAAAGGAAAAAAATAAAAATGACTCACAAACAGAGGAACCCTGCACTTACTAGATCCCTCAAATTAACTTGCAAATAAACGACCTCTGAAGCAAAGCCACCTTTCATCAGTTTAAAGAATTTTGTAGAAATATTAATGATTATTTATTTATAACCCCATGTGCTTTCAAAACATATTTTGGATCGCCAAGCAGAAGGGTTTTGATCCAATGGGAGGTCATTGTAAAATGGCTCCTTCTGCAACTGGCCCTGATGAGCTATTTACCCAGAGCAAAGCACATTGGCCCAGTTGTCTTGGTGATAGACAGCTTGGCAGCAAGAGCTGTCTGCACAGCTCTGAGGTGGGGTTGAACTGTCTGTAATGTCTCCATTCAAGTTTGGCTAATTGAAATCAGGAAGAAAAATTAACGTAGAAAGAAGGCGTAAAAAATTACACCTCCAGTCGGGTTTTTGCATGCCTGTCAATGTGCTAAGTTTAAAAAAATGGTTTAGAGAATTTCTGTTCTGTTATTTTTACTGTGTTATTGTTATACACGAGATGGCACATTAGCTTCCAAGACAGGGCTAACAGTTGTGGCAATGTGCCAGTTTCCCAAGGACCCCAAGTCAAGTTGAGTTAAGCCACTATCCACACTCCATTAGCATAACATCTGAGGCAAAGAGCAAGAGTGAGTATGGAACCTGTTTCTGGAAGGTGATGCTGCTAATTACCAGCTAAGACTGCTGTATGCTTAGACAAGAAAGGAAACAATGTGCTCGGGGGCAAAAGAAACCAAGACAGGAGCCTTTAACTTCAAGACTGTGAACCTCCAGAAATTACAGACAAAAGTTATGTATATTCATATTTAGTTTTTCTTTGAGTCCTTGGCGTTAAGCAGATTCTCTAAGGATATGGGCCACTTCTACAGGCATTCATGTTCATAGGTTTTGCCCCTGTTTAGTTTTTCTGGTATGCAGTTGTTGGGAGACAGGGAAATGGTTAGAACCTTTTGACCCACTATCTAGACATGGTCAGGACATAGATCACTCAGCATATTACCTTTCAGATAAAATGAAAACATAAACAGGTAATTTTTCTTACCTATTGTAGTATGTAACATAGAACAAAGTTTAGACAAATATAAACATGCATACAGGTTTACAATTATTATTTATGTATCTTTATTCAGTTCTTCCTTTATTATTATCTCTCACTTCCAAGGGGTATCAAAATGTTTCCTTATGGCTCCATTTCACGAAATCAGTACATCTTTAGACAGCTATTGGTCATAATGGCAACCCATTTGAAGACATGGTTTTCATTACTCTGTAAAGCTCTCAGTTAGCACTAGCTAACAAGCTTCTTTTATTCTGGACCCTCATATTTTCCAGACCAGTACTGGAGGCTGGAATTATGACTCAGTGACAGAGTTGCTGTCTACCATGGGCAAGGCTCTGGACTCCATGACCAGCAGTAAAAATTCTAAAGCAGGAAATTTTTGATATGTTATCATGAAGAAACTCACAAGTGTGTGTGTGCTTGTGTAAGTATGCACATGTGTGTGTGAGAGTGAGGAGGACAGAAGTCAGCAGTGATTTCTTCAAACCCTTGTACTTTTTAGGTATGCCATGTGTATGTGTGACTGTTTGTCTGTGACTATGGTTGTACATGTGCCACACCGCATGTGTGGAGGTCAGAGGACACCCTTGTAGGCCATTTCTTGCCTTCTGATTTAAGACAAGGTCTCTGTTGTTCCCTACTGCGCATTCAGCCTTGGGCTGTGATTACAGGTAGTCACACATGTCCAGCTTTTATGTAGGTTCTGGGGATTTGAACTCAGGTCCTCGTGCTTGTATGTCAAGCACATTATCCACTGAGCTATCTCCCTAGCCCTATACCTTACTTTTTGAGATAATGTCTCTCACTGAACCTGGAGCTCACCAATTCAGCTCGGAGTTCAGGGATCTGATTGTCTCTGCCTCCTCAGAACTAGGGATAACAGGTACATGGACACGCCCAGCTTTTTATACTGATGCTGGAGATATGAACTCAGGGATAACAGGTACATGGACACGCCCAGCTTTTTATACTGATGCTGGAGATATGAACTCAGGTCCTCATGCTTGCATGACAACCACTTTTCTGAGAACCTCTCTCCAGTCCCTCTTCCGTGTTAAGTTCTTGCTTTTAAAAATATCAAGCACCATTACCTTTATAGTTAGAAAAAACCAAAATTCAAAATTATATATCAGCTAGGTTAACTTATTTCCCAGCTCCCTCCTTCCCTTTCTCTATGCACCTCTCTGATGCAGAGCAAACCCAGGGTTTTGCAAAGTAAGCATGGTATCTCTGAGGGACATGCATTTACAAGCCGACTTCTAGGTTGTGTCAATCATACTTTTGAAAGTCCCTCAGGTAAAGGAATGTTATAATATTATGTGTGAAATTGCAGTTAGAAATCCAACTGGAGATTTCCTATATACTTTGAGACTAAGAAAAGAACACAGTGTTGGTCAACATCATTTCCCTTTGGTGTCATTGAATTTTAGGGGAAAAATCAGACAATTTGAAGTATATAGATCCAGATACTTGTAAATTCTCAGGGAATGAGAATATAATTTCCTGAGTAGAATTGTTGGACTATAACGATGAGTAAAAGAGGCCAGGCCACCATTCTTTGTAAAATGGAAAGTATAAATATGTCAACTCTACTCTGCATGTACCCTGCTCTTCACCTTCTGGTAAAGGCTAGCATTGGGGCAAGTCTCAGCAAAGGGGGAAGGACATCTGTTTTACACATTACGTGGTAATTTATACCACAGACGAAAGCATGATGGTTTATTTATCTTAAGCCACATCAAAATGGTTGGGTAAAAGTAGTCAGGTCAGAAAGTTCCTGGCACGAAATGGGTGTATAAAATTGGAACTGATGCGTAAGTGTTGCCTTTCTCAGGGGACTTTCTAAAAGATCCCCAGTCAAAATGAACTTCTGTCCTTCTGCTCTCACAGCCCTCCTTCTGTATTCGATTCTAGCACTTATTTTATATCCAACTAAACTACTTGCTTGAATTGTTACGTTGTGAATTCTTTGAGACATGCCTTTATCATGTTTGCTGATGACTTATGTGTCTTGTAGGAATTAATTCATTTATTTTCAAAATATATTATAGACCAGACATTCTGGTGTTGGAGGCCTCCTGGTGAAAATACACAGTTTTTCCACTCAATGAGCTTAATAAATATTTAATTATGCATCTTCCTGCTTCCTCCTATTATTATGGTTTAGAATAAGAAGATAATATTCAGGAACATGTCCATATTCTCTTGTCATCTTGAAGAACATAACATTTTCTTCTTTAGTCATTCTAAAAGAATTTATAATTCTAAAAGATTTTTTGCCATTACTAAAGAACATTTTGGTGGTCATATAGGCTGAGAAATTAAGGCCTTAAGTGAGGCATTTTATCACAGAAATCTTAATTGTAATGCATTGGAGATGGAGGTGAGGTCAGAAGCAGAACAGAATGCATCCTAGAGAATTTACAAGGTTTCCGTATATTTAACATGTGGCTCTGTGGTCTTTATGTGATGAGATGAAGGGAAAATGGAGGTGTAAGAACATTTGCTTTGTTTCCAACTTCATAATATCTTCTGTAATTAATTCAAAGCGAGTTGGAGACTACCTCAGATGACATGGAGATATACTCATGGGGTATATTCTCCTTTGAAGTAGAAGCCTACAGGTTAATGGTTAGGCACATTCTAAATTTAATATTTTAGTGTAATTTTGCATATCTGCTGTATACAGTATATCTGCATTCAGTATATTTGTATATGTACCTTGCCCTGTGGAAATTTGGGTCCCATATCCCTATGTGGTATCTTTCTTATTAAATACCCTTTGATGCTCTGACAATGTTGAGAGTCACTTATAGAATGGTTTGTTAAAGATAAAAATTGAAAAATCATTCTTGTAGTAGAATTAAAAAACTATAATATTTCAAAGAATAAGAGATACAACTAAAAACATCCTCACAGGCTATTATGAACTCATAATTTTTGTTAATGAATAGCCATTGTTGGAAACTTTATTTTCTTACAAATTGTTCTTTAAGGTTTTTATGAGTTTTTTTTAACTTGGCACAACTAATACATGAAAGGAAGCCAAGTGTGGTGGCACATGCCTGAAATTTCAATACTTGCGAGATAAGGCAAGAGGACTGGGCCACATCTCAAAAGCACCCACAGTGTGTGTATATATGGTTAGATGTAGGGGGAGACCGCTTGTTTGTTTCCCAGCTGCCCAGAAACTGAAATAATCACACAGAAATTATATTATTTAAATCACTGCTTGGCCTATTAGCTCTAGCTTCTTATTGGCTAACTCTCACTACATATATTAATTTAACCCATTTCTATTAATCTGTGTATCGCCACGTGGCTGTGGCTTACCAGATAAAGTTTCAGCCTGTCTGTCTCCAGCAGGGCTACATGGCTTCTCTCTGACTCTGCCTTCCTTTTACCTTGCTATAGGCCAAGCCAGTTTTATTTATTCATTAACCAATAAAAGCAACACATAAACAGAAGGATCTCCCACACCATTAGATATACAAGGAAAGTAATTTATTTATTATTTCATTTGTCAAAATCTTTCAAGAGCTCTGTGCCTTCCTGTCCTAAGCACTTTTTATTTATTCATCAAATGTAATGAATACAATTTATTAAATCTTGTCTGCCTTAATGGATTAATTGACTCATTGATAAAACTAAGACATTATACTGAATTAATGTTATGAGGCAAAATCAAGCTGTTATTAAACTGAATTATGTATTTGAATGAAGTCATCAATTGAACTGATAACAGAATGGTTTTTTTGGACCAAAGTGACCTAGAATGTGTACTTGGACACAAAAAGACTTGGATGTATTTATGAGTAGATCAATTCTTTGCTAGAGACAACTAACTTATTAAAATAGTTTATTTAATAGTTCATTTTGACTGTAAGAAAAATCAAAATCCCTTAAAGAACTGGACATTTTAAATCTGCTTTGAGTATAGGAGTTTTAAAGAAATATTTATGAATTAAGAGTTTGGTTGGGAAGTTTGGTGTTTAAAAGACACCCCAAAGTCCCTACTAGTCCTCACTTTACATACAGGCCCATTGGTCTGGTGAACTAGAGGCTCACACTTCACTTTTTTTTTGTGAGAGTGCAGTTTTCCAAAAGCAACAGCAACTCTCTGTTGGGCACTGGTTCATTTCTGGAACCAGATGAAAAGGTTAAAATTAGTTATTGGGAATTGTGTGTGACCTACAGAAGCGACTAAAATAGCTCATTTTAAAAGTAACATCAGAAATAAATGTGTTGGGGGAGGGTAGAGTGTTGGCAAAGGCTGCTTGTTCATTCCCAGCTGCCCTTACCTAAAATAATCACACAGAACTATATTATTTGCAATATTGTTTTGCCAATAGCTTAAGCATATTTCTAGCTATCTCTTATATCCTAAACTAACCTATCTCCATTAATCTCTCCATCACTACAAGGTTGTGGCCTACTGGCAAAGTTCTATTGTGCTCCAGCAGAGGAGTCTGTCTCCTGTGGCAGCAACATGGCTTCTCACTGACTCTGCCTTCCTTCTCCCAGCATTCAGTTTAGTTTTTCCCACCTAACTCTGTTCTGCCCTATCACGGGCCAAAGCAGCTTCTTTATTCATTGATCAATAAAAACAACACATATACAGAATGACTTATCACATCAGTAGAGAAAAACACACATACTAAAAATACACTTAGAACTCTCTGCAAGTGTCATAAATTCAACTTTAACAGACTGCTAGAAACTAAAATAATGCTATTCTATCTGTTGTTAGAATGGGTGTTTCTTATAGAGGTGAAGCAATGTGAGCTCAGTCTACCAAATGATCTTTCATCTTCAGATCAGTTTTTTGACACAAAGCTATTTGATATAGACCTGTCCTCTCCATTTTGCGGTCTGTCCACCAGCAGTTAATATAAGACTCAAATTACTTTTGTCCTTTAAAACCACCTTTAGCTCTTACCTTACATTGCAGCTCCACCTTTCACATTCCCTTTTGCATTGAGACCTGATAAAAAATTTTCCAACTCTGTGAGTTTGTGACTTTAAGATCAATAAAGACCTCTGATTCCCTGTACACTGAGAATTTGTGTGTAAAAATTAAACATATTTACTTTGAGTACCACTCCCCTACCCATTCTTTTATTTCAATTCTGAGTCAAAATCTCTATGCTATCCTCTGAAGAGGTTTGGGAAACTCATAGTACATAGTTGTAGCTGAACTAGCTTAAGGGGGCTTGTAGGCAGAGACTGTTCTTTCATTTCCTGGCCACCCAGACCCGAATAATCACACAGAAACAATATTAATTATGATACTGTTTGGCCAATAGCTTAAGTGTAATTCTAGCTAGGTCTTACATCTTAAATTAACCCATTTCTATTATTCTGCGCATTACCATGAAGCTTGTGGTTTACCGGCAAGGTTCTAGGGTGCATCTGTTTCCTTTGGCAACTACATGGCATCTCCCTGATTTCACCTACTTTTTCCCAGCATTCAGTTTAGTTTTCCCACCTACCTCTATTCTGCCCTGCCACAGGCCAAACAGCTTCTTTATTAACCAGTGATAATAAAACATATTTAGAGCATATAGAGGGGAATCCCATATCTGGGGCTGGGTTGCTTTTATTTACAATTCTAAGACAACAACAAATGTGAAAAGTATGGGGCAGTCCCCACTACCATCTTTCACTCTCTGGAGCTCTTGCTGAGTCAAGGAAGCTTTGGTGACTGGTTTTCTCATCAAGCAGAAAAACTCAGTATGTAGGGATTTATTGGATAACAGTTTTGCGGAATCCTTTATATCACATTGTGTGTGTGTGTGTGTGTGTGTGTGTGTGTGTGTGTCCCCAAATTAGTGAGAATATACTTAATTTTGAAGACCAGATGGTGTACCTGAGGTGTTGGAATGCTCTGAATTATTGGCCGTATATGTTATTTTGGGGCTGAGAATAAAATTTAGAGGCAATTGTATCTCTGAGCATGCTGTGGTCCACTTCTTGGTGTTTAAGCAGCAGCCATAAAGCATGTACAGCTGATGTCTTTATTTAATGAACGACTTGACAGTCACTACCACAATCAAATATCAGATAACTGGAAGTGTTAGTTGGCATCAAAGTGTTTATTGTGCACTATGGCAATGTTTTAAATACTTCATATGAATTTTCTCATTTACCCTTCATGAAACCTGAAAAAGTACAAATATTAACTCCACATCAAAGATGAAGAAAGTGATAAAAATAGTCCCTGATCAGGTGACTGATCCAGGATTAAAATCCAAGGAGTGTGCCTCTATACCCAGCTCATATTAATTACCATTATAACCCCGAGTCTGCATTTATAAAATTACTTTCTTTGCTCAACCCAATATTTATACCTGAGACTACTTATTTGTATCAGCTTAGTCCAGGATGTATGTAATGCAGAAAATACAAGTGATATTTTTCTAAGTGAGAAGACATGCACACAGATAAATTATGGTATCGGATAGATAGGACTGGAAGCTGAGTTTAATAGACTCATATGGAAATATATGTAATTATTTGACAATCTTTACAAGGTCTGTGAGGCAAAATGAAATGAAAGATATTCTGAGGAAAATCGAATATGTAGTAATATTATTCCTATGCCATTAGGAGATACCACTACATATTTAGTAGTAACTGAGATACACTGTTTTAAGAATTGGTATCATACAGACAAATGGGATGGAATTTTTACCATCAAGGAACTTGTAGTGCATATGGATAGTAAACCATGGTTACAGTGGTATGATCCCTACTATGGTGAGAAATGAGGCAGGCATAGAGCTCATTATAGATTATATTGGGTATTATTCATAACAAGTTTATGTTCTTATCCCCGAGGCAATATAGAACCATTTAACTGATGTAGTAATCTTTCTATATGTTCAGGAAAAATTCACTCTAAGTAGAGAGAGCAGATTGGAGAAAAATAAGATAATATGCTTCCAACTTTGAACCTTTCCTGATTGTTTATTAGATAATCTTTGATACTCTCATTTATTAGTATCTTGACCTACCCAAAGATATCTATGTGTCTACTATCTTTGCTCTATGTAATGAATAAAAGAACTACCCTCAAAGACCTCACAGCTCAGCTGAGGAAACATTCATTACAAACACATAGATAGCAATACGGCCACCAGTATGTTTTTCTTGTCCTATATACAGTCTTTGTCAAGTTTATCCTGTTGGAATGTAAGCATTTCTTAAGAACATACAAATGTGTCTTATTTGCCTGTATTCCTAGAAGAAACTGAAAATAGACAGTAAGCTCAGTAAGAAGGTTTTGTTGTTGTTTTTCACTATGTAGTATTTCCATTGACAATGAGTCCCATACTGGCAGTTCAGGGCTTAGGACTTAAATCTGTTCCCACTTCCTCCTTATTTCAGATAATGCTTTGACCCCTTGGTAAATTAACTGTAAAATTGTGTTATACTTTTATGGCTCATTCTTCTTAACATAATATACAGAGTGGTTGGAAATAGTCAGTCACATATTGAGTAAGACCCTATTTCTGATGCCCAGATCGGTGACCTTATGCCTCTGGCTTTGAAAGCCTTGCTAGATAGGTTTCACACTACATAATTCAGAGTCCTTAGGAGTTTTAAAGGCTGGTAAGAGTCAAGCTCATCTATTTTCTAATATCAAGTTGATATTCAGTAGAGGGATTTCAGCTGGACACAGAGAACTGAACTCACCATCTAGACTTAGTAATAGCCCTTTGGGAAGGCTTTGGAGGACTCCTCAAAGAAACCTGTTCAAAGGCTTCCCTGGAAGCCTTTCAATCGTGCTCAGTAGTGGAAAAGGCTGCTGGTTATGGACAACTGCTTTCATTTTGCCCTGGTTCAAAGGCGTTCACCACAGGCCTGAAACTTGTGACTCCAACTTGCCTTTAATTTATAGCCAAGTGGTGGTTGTTAACCCTAAGCAGTTTTTCAAACTTTTAGATGCAAAGGCTGCATCATATCCCAAGATTCCATGCAAGAGGATAAAGATAGTTAAAATACAGGGGGTGAACATATATGGAGAACGAGTATTTTTAATTAAAAGAATTATTTATAGCCCTTTGCTATCTGGGAAATCTCAAGTTATCGAATTGTAATTGGTCTTTTCTGAATCGATGTATGCTCTGTTAAGGGAGAAGTAGTTCATGCATAATTAATTACAAAAGGGAGCTTAGTAGGTCTATCTGAGAAGGAGGGGAGAGAGATAGATGGAAGTTGATAGAGAAAGGGATGTAGAAAGAAAGAAAATTTTTCTGTAGCTTAATAGAAAGTGAAGGAAGTGAAACCAATACAGAATTCTAAAGAAGTCTAACACAAATGTTGGACTTAGATTATGCTAAGCAAATAACAAAATCTCGTTGCCATTTTAGAAACTATTCCTAAATCCTATCCTGTTGCCTGAGTAAAAATTTGATTCTGATAGTCATTCCAGTTCCAGGTGACTGATTCTAAACTCAGAAGGTGGGAGGGAAGGGAGATGAAGCAAGATGTTGGTTTTGACAGCAGTTCAGGCCTGATTCAAGCTGTCTTCATCTCTGCCCAGCTATCTAAAGCAGAATAAAGCATCGCCCTTTATTTGATCCCTGTAGCTCTGAAATGGCAGGATGTGCTGAAGCTGGCATGAGAAGAGAATCTTAGAGGCTGACCAAAGGTACTTTTACAACCACAGCATGCTATTTGCCCTGTTGTAAATAGTCAATATTTTTTTTAAGTACCCAATGGAAACTACTAAGAATATTAAGCAAAAACAACATTGTAAGACTCGAGCAATTTTGCAACTCAGAGAGATCCTTGACATTTTTTTATATGATTTGCAAGTACATGGCCCACTTTTCTTCATGGTGTTTCAAATTTACTATAGTATACATCGCCATTTCATATATTTGAGAGTACTCAGCAGACAGCCATTTTACAGTGGAGAATCCATGACAACTTGCATTTTGTCTAGAGGATTCTGTAGGATTAGCATTCCTGGGTATAGGTAGTAGTACCTTATTTCAAAGTAGGAAGCCTGTAAGTGAGAACATTTTGGCCCAGAAAATCCCAGAAATTTGAGAAGTGAAGTGAAGTGAAATTTCAAAGCAAAAATCAAGTTGTTTAGTGTGTATATAAGTGTATGCCTGTTTGCATATCTATTCTACACAACAGTAAAGCATGTTCTTAAGACATTTAGATTAGATCATAGGACTCTGAAGTAGCAAGTCCATCTACCTTCTTAACCCCATGTTTGAATTACAATTGTAATATCCTTTCCTGAAAGTGATCTACTTCCAGGGACACAATTAAAAGTCATTCCATTTTTGAACTTTTTTTTTGAGAAAGTATGGTGTTGGGGCTGGAGAGATGGCTCAGCAGTTAAGAGTACTGGCTGTTCTTCGAGAGGACCCGGGTTCAATTCCCAGCATCCACAAGGCAGCTTACAACCGTCTGTAATTCCAGTTCCAAGGTACCTGACATCCTCATACAGATATACGTGGAGGCAAAACACCAATGCACATAAATAAAAAAAATTTAGAAAGAGAAAATATGGTGTTGCTTAAATAATGTGGTCTTTTAAAGTTAGGTAGAGATGAATTTGTGTCCAGGATCCACACTTGACTGGATGGAAACTTGTTTCTCTCTTAGGACTTCAGTTAGCCAATTCCCCCACACATATGCCTTTATCTGAGCTCATAGAAAGACTCAAGATCTTATAAGAAATCTTTTTTCAAATTATGTTTTTTTTTATACTTGAAGAGAAGGTATATTGAATGCTTCTCGTGTTTGCACTTACTTGGATTAAAAAGATAAAGCAAGTAGGCAGACTATGCGCTGTAGATATTTCTCTATAGACTATGTTCTCCTCTTAATAAAGAACAACCAAGATCTTTCTATGTTTAATTTCCATAGTTAATGTGCTATAGGCCTAGTAATGAATATTTTGAATTTCATAGTACATATAATGCTTCATGTATTATCCTGAATAAAATTAAGACCTAGTACTGAGCACTGGCAGAGAAGCACTGCTTAACTATTGGTGTGCTATTAAAGTACTGTTTAACTATTGGCGTGCTATTAAAGTACTGCTTAACTATTAAAGTTTTTTTCCTTAGTCATTATTATTTAGTTAGTATCTTCAAAGCTGAGTGTACTCCCTCTATAACCATATTTAATCAGTTCTATAGTTTTTGTCAATGTCTTCTAAGATCTCAAGTCACAAAGATGTCCCAGAATAGCTGTTTTTAACAGTGGAAAGAGTGTTTTCTTATTCTGTTTCTGCAGTTTTGTTTGTGCTGTGCCCAAAACTTGGAATGCCATTTAATTTTCCTCTGATTCAATATAAATCCTATCCATTCTTCAGGGTAATATTCAGTTTCAGCTTCCATCATGAAGCCTTTCTTGGTCATTCCAAAACATGTTGCTCTTTCCAAACACATGGAATAGATCATACGAATAATAACATTTACCCCACTCATTATGAAAATCCTTTTAAAGAAATTCCCCATGTGTGGAATACCTACTATGTGTCAGATTCTATAGGTAACACAAAAAATTGAATGGAGTCTTGAAATGTATACTCAGGCAGAGCTAATTATTTGGACTTAAAACAAAGCCACGGTAATGGATTAGTGTGAATGCTTTAACTGGGTTCTACTAATAGGTACATGTTTACGTGAAGTATAGGCAGTTTTAATATATTTATTTATTATTCTCTCATACACTAAAAACCAAAAGAACTTTTCATTGCTATTCTCATTTTTTCTAATAGATGAAGATCAGCAACACTGTATTAGACCTTATAGATAGGCGAAATGAATGACAGCAGTATTATAAAAATGAAAAGAATAATTTGGGAATATTATTATAAGATATTTGTAGTACTTGTGACATGGTGCAGTGTTCATTGAAAATGGAGTTTTATCAGTTAGGAATTTATGTTATAATGTCAACGGCAAACACTAATTGTGAGGCTGGGATATAGCTAGTGCAATACCCTGGGTTATATCTCCAGAAGTAAGAAAAGCAGAAAAAAATAGCTTACATACTAAAAAAAAATAAACAGAATGGAATCATATATTATGCTTAACTAAAGGCAGAAATGGAGTAGAAGGAAAGTGAGACCCAGAGCAAGGAAACAAATGGAATGGAGAAATAGTAAGAAATGTGGTAGATACTAATCCAACTTCATCAGTGGTGATTTCAACATCAATTGGTTTAAGTACTCCCAATTAAAAGTTAGTTGGGGGCTGGAGAGATGTTCAGTGGTTAAGGGCATACACTGCTCTTGGAGAGGACCCAAGTTCAGTTCCCAGCACCCACATCAGGAGCTCACAACTGCCTGTAACGTCAGCTCCAGAAATATTCAACCTCTCCACACTACACAGGCACCTGCCTTCATGTGCACATGGCCGCACAAATACATATAATTAAAAGTAATAAAAGTAAATCTTTAAAAATCATTGATTGTAATTGTGGTTTTAAAGACTCAAAAGTAGACAATTCTGCCATTGTGTTTCAAGATTTTTCTTAAGTCTATTATTTTTGTTTTTGAGACAGTGTTTCTCTGTAGCTTTGAAGCCTGTCCTGAAACTAGCTCTTGTAGACCAGAAGTCTATTCTTGACAGATTCAGTAGGCAGAAAATCAACAAAAATATAGTCAAACTGAATAGGACCACCAATCACCTAAATTTAGCTGACATTTATATTATATTTCAACAACAGTATATTTCCCTTCATACATCTTGTATATGAAGATGTAATAATGAATATTACTTTGTGTAATTAATATATACTAATAGAAAGTTCAGACAAAAATATGAAAGAAAAAGTCATAAATGACTGGAATCTGAAAGTAAGGAGAAGGCAAAGCTATAAGTCTTGTGGATAATAAGGAAATGTCATAACCGCAAATATACCATTCCCCAAAAGACAATCTACCAAACCCTTTAGTATCTAGCCTAACTAAAAATTTAATTTAAAAAGACCATCTACCAAAGCTCAAAGGGAATTGATTATTTGAAAAGGCCTATATCTACTAAGAAATTTAGTTCAAGAATTATCTTGAAAGAATCAGATCAAGGTGGATTCATAGTGAATTTTACCAAAAGTCCCTTAAGAAGAACCTATTCTCTATAGCCTTTCTAAGAAAGAAAACAAAGGCAGAAGGGGTATGCCCTAATTCATTTATTAAGACAAGATAGTATAACCGAAAGAATACAGAGCCATGGCTTAACAGTGATGAGTTCTAGTCTTGATCTCAGCTACTTATCGATATGTGCAAACCACGAAACCTCTCTCAGCTTCAGTCCTTATTAGTAAAGTTCAGCAAATAAGCTAGGCATGGAGGTGCACACCTGCAATCTAAGTACTCAGAAGGTGGAGAAAGGAGGGTCAGGATTTCAAGTCCAACCTGGATTACATGATACACTGTCTCCAAAATAAATACATTTTACAATACTGTTATAGATTGGGTTGTGTCCTCCTCCAAATTCATAGTTTGATGCCCCACTTCTGATGTGACTGTATTTGGAAATAGGAGTTTTAGGGAGGTAATTAAGGTTAAATGAGATCATATTAGTGGGACCCTAATTTAGTAGAACTGCTATCTATTTAAGAAGAGAAGAGATATCAGATCTCTCTCTCTCCCCCTCTTCCCCTTCTCCTCCCCTTGCCCCTCCCTCCCCCCTCCCTCTTTCTCCCCCTTTCTTCTTTCTCTGCACAAATACAGAAGAAAGGCCATTTGAGGACACAGTGAGAAGATGATGATTATCTCCAAGCCAGGAAAAGAAGCCTCAGCAGAAACCAATCCTGACACAGTTTGGGTTTTCAGCCTCTACAACTGTGAGACAATGAATGTGTTGTTTACAGCACATAGTCTGTGATATCTTGTTATGACATACCAAGGTGTCTAATCTAACTCTTCCTTAATATTGGAAATGTTTCTTAGAAGCAAATGATCTTTGAAAATGGTAAAGCCATCTGTATTTGATATTCTTATTTCCCCCCTTTCCACCATCAAGACATTTAAAACTGGGATAGGTACTTACACTGTATGCCTGGGATTCATTTCTCTTTAGCTTTTAGCATTTGATTTCCAACATCATGGTTAAGGTCTGACAAATCCTGATTTGGCAATACACTACAGAGAGAACATAGAGAAAGGCTACAGTCCCTTATTTCAGTCCGAAGAGTATTCGAAGCTTCGGTAGTGATGATGGAGCACTCTGACCTGTGTCGCACCATTGGTTTAAAGACTTTATTTTTACTATTCTTTAGATCGCAGTTTGGAACTGAGTTATAGAATTGAGTTATCTCCTTATTCTCTCCATTTGGTCTTTCTTCCCTCGCTAATTCCAAAGTATGCAAGCTATACACTTTCTAGCTTTTTTCCTTCATAGCCATTATCTAGGCACCAAAAACAGAGATGGAAAGAGACAGGTTTAATCCAAAGCACCAGTTTCCATTACCTTAAGCTGCCTCAATGATTTTTCTGATGGGATGAAATTTCTTGCACTTGGTCTCAGGCCCAAGGTATATGCAATGCTTCAATGAAATTGCTTGCGACACATTGAAGTGAGTGCCTGGGAACTATGAGTTTGTCAAATATTTTTTAAAAGACTCAGAACTTCTTGTACAGGCACTGAACTAAAGAAGGGATAGCTTTCAACGTTTTCACTTGCCGCAGAGATCTACCCTGCTATTGAAAGTGTTCTATTCTGTGAAAGACACAAAGATACATAGTCATAGCCTATGTCAGAAAGAGTGTGTTGGACAAGTATCATGTGAAGTCCTCCACATTTTGGTGCCAACCTCCCTCTCCAGTCTAATTTCCTGTTACACTTCCTACTTCAGTTGAGTTTCTTATTTGTGTCTTTGCAGTTCAGTTGTTGACCACATAGTAGGCATCGAAGCTCTAAGACAATGCTTATTTACAGGCCCTTCTTCCAGACACCCAGGAGATCATAGACTCAGAGGAGAGTCTTTTAAAGTATCTCATGTGGTTAATGGCATTGTAGAAGCTTGCTTCACATAATAGAAAAGTTGCACATGATGGGATTCCATTTATGTCATCCATATAGAAGGAATAAGGACCAGGGACCAGGCTTCTGCCACACACAGTACTAAGTCCTATGATGGAGCTCTCTTGTGTGGGGTTTGAGCAATTCACTTCTTGGAACATATGCAGATATAATATGACTTTTCTGCTTCACCATAGGGAAGAGTTTAGCAAACTCAAGGAATGAGATACAATCGGCACTGTATTTTCTCTCAGTGGTAAATCTTTGTTCCTGAGAAAGATGTTTGATTCTCATAACGATGTTCAGAAATGTGTGGAAAGTGCTGACAGTCCAGCACACACATATGCAAAAGTCTTACCTTTAATCACCTGGGAATAACAGGTTCCCATGTTCTACCCATTTCCCTTTATGTCCACACTGACAGGAAGATACTTGGTATAATGGAGATGTGGATGTTCCAGATGAGAAAAGAGAAAGATGTTGAGGAATGTGTGTTGAGGGCTGCTGCATAGCAAGGGGACTTGAGATGATGGCTATTTTGACTTTGGCACTGTGCCCTATTGATAGTGGGTCCCGTTCCTCCAGGGATTTCCAAAGCAAAGGTTAGGGATAAAATGCAAAGATTAAGGGGTAGAAAGGCTGCTCCCCAAACTGAAGCTTGGTGTTTGGAAAAGAATATTCATGAGGGCAAGATAAGGCACCCAAATTCTAGTCCTAGATCTGCCCTTGACTTATGCTCTGACCGTGGGCAAGCCATTTCATAATTTTGGATCTCAGTTTCTTTGTATCTTAAAAAAAAGTGTTTGGAGGCCAGATGTGGTGTTGCATACCTTTGAACCCAGCATTCAGGAGACAAAGACAGGTGGACTTCTGTGAGTTGAGGCTAGTCTATGAAGTGAGTTTCAGGCCAACCAGGGATACATAGTGAGACCCTATCTCAAAAAATGTCAAGCGTGGTTTTAGGCTGGTGCTATCGGTAGAGTAGTTTCCTAGCATGCACCAAGCCCTATGTTCTGTCACCAATACCACCTAAATAAAGCATGGTGGTACATGTCTGTCTGTAATCCTAGCTCTTGGGTGGATTACACTCTTGAATCAGAAGTTCAAGGTCACCAACAGCTATATTTAGAGTTTGTGGACAGCCTGGGATATATGAGACTCTATCTCAGAAACAAACAAAGGATCAGTTTATCTCTGAAGTGTCTTCTTACACTGATATTCAATATGTTTTTGGTCCCTTGAGTTCTCTAGAAAAGGAGCAAGTGCCCAGACTGTTAAATCTAGATTGGAAGTTGAAGAATATGAAAAGAATAAAAGAAAAATCTTTAAAGCACAAAACCACAATGTGTATCATGTTGTTGGTATTCTACTCTGTGTATTTCCCACAATAAGTATTTTGTCCTATTGTTCCCAGGGAACAATTGAAGTGTCTTGGGAAATGCAATTTTCATTGTTTCAGTTGTATCTCCTAAATTGCCTCATTGAACCAGAAAAGATTTCAGCAAGTTTTTCAACAAGAACCGGTGTCAAATTTTTGTTTCAGAAAATATGGTCACCATAACTCTATAGCACTCACCTTTTCTTTCTTTCTAGGTTTTTCTCATACATACCAAATTTTCCATCTGGTAATTTGGTGTAAGTAATGTCCAAGAAAATGGAAACTGATTAATATAATTTGTTGGGATCATTTGTTACTCACACATGATATGTGTTTGGAAATATAAAGAATCAGTCATTCTTCAAGACAGATATTATATGTTTTGTGATTGCTTGCAATAGATGAAGAGACCAGTTATGTTCTCCTATTGTGACATTCTAGAGATAGAGGGCAGAAGAAACTGGGCAGCAGGAGAAGCAGAAAGGCAGAAGTTTCAAATATCCATTGTTTGCAGCCTCTGCTGAAAGTGAATGGGAACCAGCATGTTTGGATTTAGGTCAAAGAACATGTAAGCTATGCCTGCCTGGACATCTGTCTCTAGTCTTGACCTCCCTCCTAGGTCATAGTTCTCAGTCTGTCACCCTAAGTGCATTTCTCTTCTCGCCAAGACCTGTTCTTCTCCCGAATTCACTGTCCCTCTTACTGGCAGTACTTTCATCTTATCAATCACTAAAAATGATAAAAATGGCATTTACATTTTTTTACATTATCCTGATAAATCTAGCCAGTTGTTAAGTTGTGGTACTATTCCTTCACAGTTTCATCTCACAATAGGCAACCTCTCCCACATTTCACCAAAGCACCCTTTATTAGACCCTCATCTCAAATGTGTGATTAAGCCTTACCTGGTTCATTTTCTCTAAACCTCAATCAATCAACACACACACACAACCTTAGCATTCCTTCCTCCCAATTGTTAGACTGAGTATATGGAGAGGTGATTTTCAGGGTACGTATGCATTTTGCATTGAGAGGGAAGAATGGATTGTTTTCGCAAGAATATTTGGAGGCAATTTCAGAAGTTCATAGTGGCATAAGGAAACACTTGCTCCTAGTTAAGAATTGTGTTTTTGTCTTGAAGCACTTGCACTGTATGCCGTGCCTCTGAACTTGAATGTTCAAGCAGGCCTGACACCTGTAGATCTCCCTGCCCACAGCTGACTGGTATTTTTTATTTCTTTCTGTGCGCACTTAGAACTGCTGGATGCTTTCTTGTTGCTTTTTACCCCCAAGCCTCATCTGATCTTTCTCACAGATGTTGGGGATTCAGGGATTCCCCATAGGTTTGAGTGTCTCCTCCTTCATTACTGGCCTTGGCCTCTTCCCACAGCCATGTTTCCATCACTCACATGGACTTGGCCACATGGCAGCTTTGCTGATGGGCTCTTCAGCCATCTCCCGCAAACCCAGGCCAAGAGGTGACATTCAATCTATCCTCAGTGTATACCTCCATCCTGCCAAAGCTGTAAAACTGTCTGGGATTATAGTCCCTTCCAGTTATGTGCATGAGGAGGCACTTTCCAAAGACATTGATCAATTCCCTAATGATCTCATGGCACAGCAGGTAGAGGCCCTGTGGTTTGCAGCAAGAAAGCCAGACCATAGCAACAAGTCCTTCAGGCTCAGTGCTCTGAAACTCTCTCGAGTCATACGGCTCGAGAAGACCACTGGGTATTTTGGAACTTGTCCCAAACACAATTAAATATCCAGGCAGAAGGGGAAAGAATTGCTGGAATACAAAGGGCCCAGCTCAATGGGGATTATGGGGTGACCCATCCAACTGGTGTTCCCATCCCAGTTACCACAGCTCTACCATCTCCTTCAGTGGGCCTGCTGGAGTCAGCCTTGTCTGCACCCAGGGGCAGCTCTAGTGGGCTTGCCCAGTATCCCAGGCATGTGCAACACTTCCACCTAACTCAAACCACATGCAGAAGATCATGTCATACTTGGCGCATAACCAATCGAGAAAGGCATCAGAGGGTGTCCAGACCTCAGCTTGTTTGAACAAATGTTCAAAAAAACATTTCTGAAGGGATATTCCAGAAAAACATACTCACTCAAGGTCTTAAAACAGATGTTCAGACTCTAGGATTGGGTTGCTTTGCAGCTACTATTATCACATACAATAAAGTGGGACCAAATCATTTTAGGCTTGAACTAGGGTGTATGTTTAGCTTTCTTTTGCATCTTTATTGTTGGCCATGGAAGGATGTGGCAGAGGGCAGAACACAAGAGGCAGCATGCTATTGTGATTTACTCTCTGGCACTAGAGTCGGGCAAAGGCTTTGACCCCTGACTAGTTTGGTGTGTTAACCTATCATAGGCTCATTTTGTTTAGCTACAAAACTAACGGCAACATTGCAGAGTCATTACTTTTGTCAAGAGAACTAAAATGTTACATATATAGTATATACCATGGACTAAACACTCGGCCAGTACAGCACTGTTGTCAACACTATCACCTGCCAGACTTTACTGTTACTACTACCTTTATACTACTAGCACTGCAGCAGCTGCTGCTGCTGCTGCTTTCTCTAGGAGAGGATCTATTCCCAAATTAGATGGGGAGCTTTGTTTTTCTGGGCTGAAAGGTAGGCACACCAAGGACTAAGACTGCAGGACATCTAGCTTGAAAGGAAGGGAAAGAGAACAGTGCAGAGTTCTACAGTTTATTTTCCTTATCTCAGACCAAAGCTCTTCATCTTTCATTAGTTTGCTATGTAACCTAGTTTGAGCCACTTTAGATAATGGTGTTTCACTAGTTACTCTGTGGCGCTTGTTTGCAGGTAAACTGACCTACACCAGAGGCCTGGTCTGTGAATGGAAAGTGTATAAGCAACTGATCCAAAAGAAGCAAGGGACTAGCTTTGTTTAATGGCTCTAAGCTACCCAGCTCACAGTCCAGATGTATGCGATAGCCGCCACCAGAATCTTTGTAAGTACTGGCAAACAGTGATATCCCGGGCTCACTGCTATGTAGGCGGAGACTGCTGGTCTGTTTCCCAGCTGCCCAGACCCAAATAATCACAGGGAAACTATATTAATTAAAACACTGCTTGGCCTATTAGCTTAGGATTCTTATTAACTATCTCTTATACCTTAAATTAACCCATTCCCATTATTTTATATTTTACCACGAGGCTTGTGGTTTATCAGGAAGGTTTCAGGTTATCTGTCTCCTTCGGTGGTTACATGGCATCTCCCTGACTCCACCTTCTTTCCTCTTCTATCTGCTTGGAATTCCCACCTTACTCCATTCTGCCCTGTCATAGGCCAAAGCAGCTTTATTCATTAACCAATAAAAGCAACACATATACAGAAGGACTTCCCACACTACTGCCAGAATTAAGACTTTCCATATAGCTATCATTTGTATTTCACTCTTCCATTAATACTTGCTGTGCCAGGATAGCTATTTCATTTTACTCCTATGCTGGGGATATGATACCAGGGACTTGTGTGTGCTAGGCAAGTGCTCTATCACTGAGCTACATCCCAAGATGGATCCATAGTAACTCTTTAAGAAAGTTTTTCCATCTATTCATACATCCATTAGCACCTACCCCTACATCCACCCACCTACCATTCAACAGGTATTTATTGAGCAATGACAACATCCAAAACATGGCTGTAGGTGCTAACAATGAGGCAGGGAACTGCTGCTGTGAAGCTTACAGTCCAGCCGCCTAGTCTGGCCAAACATAGTATGCCATGAAAGTTCATTGGAAAGTTTAGTCTAGACTTTTGGAACAAATTTTAGTCAGTCCTTCTCAAGTGGACATGTCTTTTAGGGTACTTGGGTAGAGAGTGAGGGACTGTCTTGCATTCAGCCTGAGCAAAGGTTATGAGGGAAGCCTGGGACAGGGCTTTAGTAACAATGTAACTGCATTTTGATTTCTAAGATTAATCTGGTTGATACAAATTGTGTTTTTACTATGTTGAAAGTAAGTTTTGAAATGTGAGAAGAAAACAATGTGATTTTGTTATTGTCTCACCCACAAGCTGGCTCAGAAGGCAGTTCTCAAAGCAGGGTTTCAAAAATACTCTGAACAATGGCAACATCAGAACATATCCTCAAAGGGACTATTTCAGACAGTTCTGTACATATCTGAGTGTACAAATCTTGATCTATTAAAAATAAACATTGCTAGTAGCTAATTTATTCAAAAAAGTGAAAAGAAAGAAATGTAGACTTAAATTCTCAATTCAGTTATTGAAATATTTATGCACTATATGTTTGGATTTATGACTGTCATACAATTAATTCATTTTAATGAAAGGAATTTTTCTTTGCACTTAGCTTTTTTTAGTCTGTTCATGCATAGCCTTCTGCATGTGAGTCTTTGAAGTGAACAGCAAGGCTATTTAGCCATTGTCTTTTTTTATATATAAATGTAAATCTTCCCATTACACAGCAGGCCTGCAGAAATACTGCCTTCTACCTTAAAGCCAGTGCATGATCAAGTTAACTTGTATTTTTTTGCAGCAGAATGTTAAATCAGGAATTGTAAACAATTCCTAGGCAATGTGTATAATGTTCGTAAGTCATTCCTAGAAATTGTTCACAATGCCTGTAACATATATGCAGCTAGCAAGATACCTGAAATACATAGGAAGCCTTCAAGACGCTAACTGTCCATTCCTAGGACAGCTCTGGATCATGGCATTTTTTGTAATCAATTCTACTTAATTAACTGTTAATTTGTCTAGATGTCAATAATTATGGTAGTACTACTACTTGATTTTCATTGTTCCCAAGAATTTCTGCAATTTTTGCCTGTAATTTGGTGATACAAGGTTTTGAATATGCTTATTTTAAGAGGCATTAGAAAAAAACAATTAAGAGTAAAGGCAATTGTACTTGTCAGACGAGCCAAGGCCCTGTCTAAATTTTATTATTCCTTTACAAAAACTTTAGGCAAAGCTTCATTGCCTTTCCCCCAGCTCACTTCCAACCAGTTTTTGATATTCTAATTCCCTTGGGCTTTCGTAAGTCATGTCAAAGAAACTTAATCATTTCTACCGGTCTTACTCTGTCATGAAATTTTCTTCTTGCCTTTTTCACTTATCAGCTAATGGAACTTGATATTCACATAATGTAATTGTTTAATCTATGTACTTGATTCTTATCTGTATTTATCTATTTTCATTTACCATTTTGAAATGATCTGCCTATTGGTTTACATCAGCATTGATGTATGTTATATCTAGGTAACTACTCTAAATCAATTAAGAGATGAAAGCAAAATGTTTGAATGAGTTTTGGCCTTGAGTGTTATGATCATATCAAGTCACTGGTTGGGACTCTTTGATGTATATAGTTAAGTGAATTTGCTTGACTTCTAATTGACTAGTGGAAATGGACCATCCTAGGAACCCACTCAGATGAAGTCAGGGAATGAGCTAGCTATGTGGGGTGTGGGGTCAAGAGATACCAAGAGATTGGGCGAAGTCTTTTGATAACTGATTTCAGCATTGAGTACTGGTGCCAAGGAACTGGCCAATGTCATAAGATGCAGCTGAGCAATATTTTATAGTCATACAAATGGCTTTTTAATTGCTTAGATGATGACTCTCACCCCAGATCTCATGCACACTGTATCCAGATATGACCCATCTCCTAAGGCCCAACTCAACTCGATCTGTTAAAGCTTGTCTATGTACTGGTCCTCTCTGGTGTATTGTCTTTGAATGCCTCTAAACCTTTAAGGACATTTTGTCTTGCAAACTGAATTACATTGACCTAATTATCTACTATGTATTTTTCATGGATGCCTTACACTTATGGTGACCATATTTTCCAAACAAAAATTAGAACATGCCATCATCTGAAAATTTAGGTGGGTATTTGAAATGAGCAGTTCTCAAGAAAACACAGGCTTATTCCCTACTGTGTCTCTTACCTATTGAACAGTCAGCATTGATTATGATGATAGGAAGACAAAGAAAGACAGAAGGTAACATCTATGAAGTGGCAAGTAAAGGACACGAATATCTTTGGGGTATCTAGTATAGGCAGGCATAGCTTAAGAGCTTTGTTACTGTGCTTTAGGAATAGTGTATTGATCCTGAAAATAAAACTAATGTAAGAAGAGGGACAATGAAAGTAGCAGTAGTGAGAGACACTGTAGAAGGATTGTATCATACAATCCAGCATGTAAGAGAAGATTCAAAAAGAGGAGGCCTTGTGTCCAGAAAGACAAATATAAAAGAAGTTTTTCACTGAAGTTCTTAAAAGTATGATTAGACAGATATTTAAACCAAATTCTGGGAGGTTTTGAATAACACAATGAGAAATAAATTTAAGGAATTTATAACAATGGCAAAGAAATAGAACCTAATTGGGCTAGGTGTTGCAAACTGAGAATACAGCTTGGAGAAGAGTGTAACTTAATTTAGGACTGGCTAGTAAGGTCTGCCGGACTCATTAATAGAGATTAGCAAACTAATCTTTTCTTGGGAAAACAAGCATCCCCACATCAAACTTCTTGACTCACTTGGAGTATCTGTGTGTAGACTCTTCCATGCTCAATTCTGTGGAACATCAAGAAAGAGACTGACTAGAAGGGTTAGTAGAGTCAAGGACTTCTGAGGATGCAATTTTTATAGATTGGTGTGGTTTCTTCATGTTGTGAGTCCATTGAAGACAGAGGGAAGAGTACTGCTT
Organism: Ondatra zibethicus; assembly: GCA_004026605.1. NCBI lineage: Eukaryota > Metazoa > Chordata > Mammalia > Rodentia > Cricetidae > Ondatra > Ondatra zibethicus. The sequence continues at coordinate 8,929 of PVIU01008149.1, read as the reverse complement.
CTTCTTGCCCTGGGAAACCTTAAGGGGGCAATGAATGTTGACTTGATAATGCTTTTCCTCTAAAGTACCCATCTATTTCTTCCTCATCTTCATTCTTATTCTCTTCCATTTTATGTCTAACTGAGACTAAATTAAAGGGTAGGGCATAAGTTACTGGGTAAAACTCAACTGTCATTCTTGGTTCTGGCCACAACAGTTTCTCTCATCCAAGTGCTGAACAGGCCCACCTTGCTTAGCTTCCAAGATCAGACAAGATCAGCTGTATTCAGGCAGTAGTATGTTTCTTAGTTCTCCCAGGTGGGCTTGTCTGTAACTCTGTGTACCTGTTTATCTTGGCTTTTAAAGTCGGGGATTCCACTTTGAATTGGTTTTGTTGTTTGTGTAGTATGATATCTAGCCGTAAACAATTAATATCAATTATCATCTTTCCTTGTCTTTCTCTCTCCCCTCCCTCCCTCCTTCTCTCTTATATTCTTATGAGACAGATCTTATACGTATTAGGTGGGCCTCAAACTCCCTGTGTACCCAAGGCTGACTGTGTATTCCTGATCTTTCTGGCTTCACCCCTCAGATTCTGCCAATGATGGGATTATAGGAGAGGCTCCCATACCCAGCATACTTGTGGCCTTAACATCTTAGACTATAATATAAATAATGGCTCACTGATGAGCATTATGCTTTTGTTCATGTAACCGAACTTTACATTTGCATCTTGAATGCTTCATGTTTCATCTTGAACTCAGAATGGAAGACCCGGGCCTTAGTCTTCACATTTTTTGATCTTGCAAAGTGGAGTTTTCTAGTCCTATCTTTTTAAAAAGATTTTTTAAAACATTTTTTATGATTTATTTAACTTTATTTTATGTGCATTGGTGTGAAGTGTCAGATCCCCTGGAACTGGATCTTCAGACAATTGTGAGCTGCCATGTGGGTGCTGGGAATTGAACCTGGGTCCTCTGGAAGAGCAGTTGGTGTTCTTAACCACTGAGCCATCTCTCCAGCTCCTCTAGTTCTATCTTTCCACTCTTTAAACTAGATGTGAGGTCTGATATAGAACAAGCATTTTGGAATTGTGTAGAAATGTTTGAGGCAAAAATTTAGCTCCCCCAAAACGAAGTCATTTCTTGGGCTGTCTGACAAGCAAACAACTGATGGAACCTTTTTTCAGTCCTCGTCATTTTTTCCTACTTGCCCCACCTCATTCCTTCAAATGCATTCTGTTTTTGCCATGAGAACAGCTGAAATCTTCTGCCTCCAGTTTCTCTATACATCTCTGCTATGATTCTTAGGTTTCTTCCCTCCTGAACTTGTTCAAAACCATGAAACAGCTTACTGATATTCTTTTACTCCCTGAAAATGAAAAGGTAGCTTTGCCAGATAATGCCAGACAAACAGAAACATTAGTTTCAGGGTGTGGATAGATTACTTACCGGGTTAGTTAGTAAGGATAAGCATGTTGGAGTTACTCACTCTCAGGCTTTTACCAGAGGCTCATCCCATCTGATGGCTCCTCAGGAGGCTGAGTCACAAGGAATAACTGTAGAATGATTGAGCATTACTGAACTCCTAGTCAAAGTCCAACCAGGAAGACCAGCTGAAGGGATCTGGTCTTTGTTGGCATCCAAGAAAACTATGGATTTGGCCAGGTGAAAAATTTTTTGGCAATGGTGGAATGACTCACAGTTAACAAACCTTGTGCAAGGTTTTACCAAAAGGCTAGCACTGTAATATGGCAGGTCTATTCTCTTCTAGTGTTCTCTGCCTGGCAAGCAAGGCAAGGCAAGATAAATACCTGAATCTTTTGAGATAGATAGCTAAGTTCTGTAGTGACATCTCATACAATGTATCCAATGAATCAGAGTCTCTGCAATTATTTTAAGGTATTATTACTTGGGAGCAAGACAAAAGAGTTACACAGCATGTTGTTCTTCTCTCTCTTCTTGGAACAACCATATACCTTGTGTTCACGCTGTCTACCCTCTTCCATCTATTCCTCCAACATTTACCCTTACCCCATGACAGGAGGCATGTCTGAAAGTTGTGTTCTTGCAGAATAACATCTTTCCCAGAAACCTTATCGCAGAAGCCATTGGCCAGGTAGCCCGCCTCTGTCCCGTTTGCTGGAAGAGCCATGGAGGTTTCCAGTATTACTATCCACTGGAGACTGGGCAGGACTGGGAAGTAGTTTTCCCTAGCAGAAGTATTGCATTAGGAAACACTTTGCTTGGAAGTTAAGGTGAGAAATCATCAGGCAAGAAAAGGATATTTCTTAGGATTCAAAACAACTATAAAGTCACTTTTCCCAAAAGGTACATTGCATTATTTCTTGGACTGTTGTATTATGGGGGTGGCAGTGGGAGTGGGGGTGGAGCTAGTATGAGTAACAGTTTTGGAACATAAAGCCCTACAATTTTTCCATTTTCTGTCTAGCTGAGATGGAATTAAAGAGACCAAAATAAGTACTTAAAGAAAACTCCCCCCAAATACTTTCAATTCTGCTACCTTTGAAAAGACTCTAATAAGAGTACAAGTTTAAGATCTTTGTGAAACCACAGACTTTCCCCGCTTCACAGGATGTGATAAGGTCTATGAGCTTACAGGGAAATTAGCTGGTGTTCTACTTTCTTTCCTTCCTCTTAACTTCCCCTTCTTGTTTACTTTATATATAGACATTTTTGGGAATATGCCTAATAGTTATAAAAGAATGTAGAAGCCACAGAATGAAGCGATCTTAAGGAGGGTTGGAAGAGAGCATAATGGAATACATGTGATTAAAAAATCAGAATAGGCAAACCATGAGGGGAAAGGAAGAGAAACAGCCAGAGTGGGCAGGGAACAAGGGGTAGGGAAGATAGGGATGGGAACAAATAAGAACAAAGCATAATGCTTATAAGAAAATGCCATAACGAAGCCCATTACTTTACATGCTGAGTGAAAATTTAATTTTAAAATACTGGAAATTTTGACATCAGAGTGTATGAGTTCAAACATTAGCTCAGCTCAGAAACTTATTATGATCATGGATAACCTACTTAATTTTCTTACAGCTTGATTTCCTTGATTGTAGAAATAATAAGACCTACCTTTTGGAGCTACTGAGTTAATTAAAAATGTGTCTTGTTCTCCCCCCCCTTCATAGATAGACATATACATCTAATAAGTACTTGGGTGCTCTGTTCTTTTAGGTCTGATTTTACTGACTCAAACTGGGCACAACTCTGTCTGAGGGAGAGGAAACGGATAATGTGGTTTCCTACAACCCTTTTCAAATGAAGAATTCTGGGTCTTTTAGAAAAATTCAGGTTGGGACTGATAAGATGGGTCAGGTGGGTAACAGTGTTTGATACTGAATTCAGTCCTTAGGACCCATATGGTAGAAGGAAAGAACCAAATGACACATGATATCCTCTGACATCCACATGTGTCTCCTCCCACAAATAAACAAGCAAAATAAAATGATTTTTTAACTAGAAAAAAATCTAGGTTTTACTTCTAGATATGTATTTAAGAAGAATCATTCAGGGGTGAGGAACACTTGCCTGGTGTTCAGAAGGCCCTCAGTACCACCGCCCCCAACACAACACAACACAACACACACACACACGAAAGAAGAAAATGAAAAAAAGGAGAGAATTGCTCATTAGTGATTTCTCTTGAATACCTAACATAATTCCACATCTAGTTTAGGGTGTACAACACAGCACATTTTCATTGTGTGTTTCTTGAAATGAAGAATGAATATATTACAGATTCTATCAGTTACGAGAGCTTTAACAATATCTTGAGGCTAATTATACTCTCATAATAGTGAGGGAGGATGGTGTGACACATTCCATGTAGTGGAGTGAAAGAAAGCTCAATTAAAAGAAAAGAATTGGTTTTAATTTCAGCTTTGCTATGCCCCACTTAGATATAGGTCAGTCAGTCACTGCATCTCTTTGGTCTTCATTAATTTGTTCAGTAAGATCAGGCTAGAAGTAGTTTGATACTTCTTTTTACAACAGTGACACCTTGTCCGTGTTGGTAGTCCAGGTAACCCATTTTTTATAGAGGAGTTCTCAGGCCACTTCAAGGCTGTAAAGCATCTGTAAGGTCAGGACAGGTAGCTTAGACCCTTTTATCCTGACGTATAGCTTTAGGAAGTTATTATTAGCCATTAGAATCAGAATAAGTGAATTAAATTAAAGGGGCCACATTCAGACAGGTCTGGTGTTCTAGTTTCATTTTTGCTTCTGTGATAAAATAACCTGATCAAGAGCAACTCTAGGGAGAGAGGCTTTTCCTGGCTTACAATTCCAGGTCCATTATTTCCAGGAAGTCAAGGTAGGAACTCAAGCAGTTAGTCTCCTCACATCTATAGTCAAGTAGAAAGTAATTCAGAAAAGGCTCTGTCTCAAGAAACATTTTCTTTAGAAGTTGGACGACCATTCAGTGGTAGAGAACTTGCCTAGTGTATGCAAAGACATGCCTGGATTTGATCCCCAGCACAAATGCCTCCTAAGTTGTAAGTCCGTGAATCTATACAGGTCAAAGTTTTTTAGGAAAGAGCAGAGGAAAGTAGTAGACCATAGAAACATAAAAGGGGTGACAGCCCAAGCAAATCCAATACACCAAGTAAGACTTCATTCTATCCTAGAGTTTGAAAAGTTATTTTCTTGGGTTTGATAGTGTGCCTCGTAGACCTGCTGGGAGAGAGAAGCCTGGCCTCTGAAACTGAAGTGGTGGCTCAACCCTCAGAGGCGGAGACAAGTTTGACCATGGACCTATGTTGTTGGGCCTTTGAAGGGAGTTTTGGCACTTGCCTTTGACTCATTCTTCCCCATTTTTATTTATTTATTTTTATTTTGGGACAGGGTCTTATAGTGTAGATCGCATGGCCTAGAACTCACTATGTAGGTCAGGTTGACTTTGAACTTAGAGAGATCCACCTGCCTCTGCCTCCCAGGTACAGGGAGTAAAGGTATACACCACCAAGCTCAACTTCCCCATTTTTGAAGGATATTGCATATTTTCAGTTCAATAGCTGTGTCCTTTCATCCTAGAATTTTAAAAGTATAATACTTAAAAAGCCTAATAACTTTCCTTCATTTTGCATGGTCTCTGTTTCTTTTAATCTGAAATTGTTGATATAATCCATAATCATTTTATCAAGTAATAGACTTCGACATTCTTTCTTGTTTTCCCTCTCTCAGAAGCCATTAATTGCCTGTAGCTCTTTATCTAGGGATGGAACCTTGTGAACTTCCCCTATCCAGGTTGGCATGCCAACTGATATGGCTATTATGAAGTTCTTGTGCAGGCAAGCATATTGTTGAGATTTCATGGGTATGTTATCCTTGTCATGTACAGAAGACAGCCTCTAGTAGCAGGCATCCTGGTCCCCTGGCTCTTATACTCTTTCCAGTTCCTCTTTTGCTATCTTCCCTGCTTAATTATAGATGTATCAATTGGTTAGTTTTCTCCACATTTAGACCTGTTGTGGATCTCTGTAATAGCCTCTTCTTTAAAAAGAAAGCTTCTTTAATGAAGGGTGAGAACTACATATATCTGTGGGTATTAAGCGTGCCTTATGTCCAACTAGAGAGCTGTTGGTTAGCACCAAGACAAAGTATCACTATTGCACCACTGGGGGTAGCTTGATGGACCAGGCATTGCTGTGGTTCCTAGGCTTTACAGCTGGATAGGACTATTATTTACTGTTCTCCCTTGAAAACTTGCATAGGACCTCTAGATACTTTGAGAGCGAGTCTCCAGGGAGGAAGCTTCCAGGTCAGTTCTCCTCTAAGCTGTGTGTTCAAAGTGTCTGGTGTCTTCTGCAATAGTATCTTACCTTCAACTTGTGGGAGGCAATCATGGGAAGGCAATGACAGTAAAGCCTAAACTGCATTGGGAGTCTCTTGGATGCCCATTGATCAACAACTCAAAGGAAAGTTTCCTCTGTCTGATACCGGGATTTTTGTTAGATAGTCTATGGCTCTTGTAGGGACCACTGCACCATGTGTAGCTCAATGACATTAAAATAAATATGTATAATCCAATACACAGTTGATATGTAATTTTAAGGAAACTCACAAAATGACATACCTCCCAATGACATTTTGAAACTCTTGGGAGTGTGGGAAAGGTACAGGTGTGTGGTGGATTTAGGTAATTCATTGGGATGGGCTTTATACACAGACTATGAGACCCTAGCTAGGCTTGGGAGAATGGGATCAGCACAGGCAGGCCAGGTTCTAGGGAATTCACAAACTGATCTGGCCCATAGGCTGTAGAACCAGAGCTGGGCACTCTGGAAGTGTGAGGCTGGCACAGCATTCAGGAATCTGGGGAAATTATCCAGCTTGTTGGGACACAGACTAAGGGGCCCCGACTGGATAGGGCGATTGGAACAGCCATGGGCATTTGGGGATTGAGGGCAATTGTCTTACTGTGCTGTTGCACAGGCTGCATGACTCCAGCTAGAACTGGGAGTATGGGGACAACTCAGAACAGTGAACATCAGTATCACTCATTAGATTTGACTAGTCTACAGGCTGTGGAACCAAAGATATGACTGGGAGGCAACAAAGGGCTAGGGCATATGAGGACTGGGAAGCATGCAGGTATCTGGGAAATTCAACGAACTGGACTGGTATACAGATTTGTGACCATAGTTAAACCTCAGAATGAGGGAATGTCATTTGGAAATGGAGGATCTGGGTTTCACATTAGGCAGCCTTGAGGTCTATGCTACAGGAATGTAGCTAGGCCTATGAGTGGAGATTACATGAGCTCATTAGGATCCCTACAGCACTGAAATGGCTGAGTTTATGGACAAAACAATGGACCACACCTATGCCTGGAAGGATGTGGACAGAGGAGGTGACTGAAGATCTAGATCTCCCACTAGACTTGGCCATAGAAAAGGTTGATGAACCTAGATATGGCTTCTGGGAGTGTGGAAGTGATAGGTGGATGAAGATGATGAGGGACAATCTGCAAAAACCAACAGGAGTTACTAGTGAGCAAGCTACATGACCCACAGCTAGGGGAGGCAGTGCACAGATTGCATGAGCACTTAGGAATTTCTGTCATTCACCTAACCCTAACCCTAACCATGCATGACCCCCAGTAGACACAAGAGTTTGGAGACAGGCTAGGTGACATTCCAGTGACATTTCTAAGGCTGTGGTTATAGGATACTGCATGAGTGCAGCTCTGTCTGGGAAGATAGAAACAGAAGGGGTATGGGACATACATACTCAACAGGATGCGATATTGCATTGCACAGGATTCTTGGCCCAAGATTTGACCAATGGTGTGTACCATGTGGCAGGCTGCGATTTGTGTCAGTATCCAAGACAGACTAGTGTGAAGGCTACAAGACAAAATCTAGTTCTTGGGGCTAGTGAAATGGAGAGAACCCAGGGAAGAGGATATTCAATACCCCTTCTGGGCCTCGACACTGGCTGGTCTGATGCATGTGCTGTGGGACCAGGATTAGGCCTTGGACTGTGGAGATGAACAGAAAAGGCATGCACTAGTCTCATTTAATTGTCGTGGGACACAGAATCTCAGCTAGAACCTTCATTGTGAAGATAGGTAGGCATGTTTGGGAATAGAGCTCTCTACTTACTGGTCTAGTACACATGGTGTACATATCCATCTAGATGGGGAATAGGAACATGGCCTGTGAAGGCAGCTCTGGGTTCCTCACTTTGCCACAAGCTGTGGGAGACCAGGGTTTCCTGGGAGATTGGATAGTGTGAGGACCTTAGGGCCGAGGCGCTCCTCTATCTTGCCTTCTTTTATATGGAGGATGACTCCAGCTAGGTCAAAGAGCATGGGGCAATGTGGGAGGATAAAGTCCAAGCATACTCTATGGCTGAGCTGGTATGTGGACTGCTTGACCCCAGCACTTTCTGTGAGTCCCAGTGAAGCAGAGAGACTGTGTCATGTGAGGCAGTCAGCAGATGGGAATTTGTAATTGGATGCCAAATATATGTGAAGGATGGGCACATTGTAAGAAGGCATGAGAAATCTATGAAGAGCTGACATGCAGATGACTAGGTTTAGGCTAGGCCTAGGAGTACAGGGATTGGAGGTCCTGGGGTTATTGGTGATATTCACGGCTGTGTTGGAGTACAGATTACATCAGTTAGGCCTTTGTGTATGAGAGGCTAAAAAATAATAAGATCAGAAAGACTCACCTGGTTTGGGGTTGTGCGAAGAAAGCAACAGAGACTTCTTTTTATTGCAGAGGTGCTCAAAGTGTGGATAGCAATACTCAAAGATCATCTGAAACACAGATATTTACATTACAATTTGTAAGAGTAGCAGAATAACATTGAGGAAGTCTCAACAAAAATAATGGCATGGTTACTAACAAAAACAACATGAGGAACTGTATTAAAGGGTCAAAGAATTATGAAAGTTGAATCCACTTACAAGTGTTTAAATATGTGTGTTAGAATTTGTACTCCCCAGAATTGGACAGTAAAAGGCCTAGGTACACAACAAGGTCTCTGTCCTGGGAGAGTGGGGACAACAGTGGTGGTTGAATATCATGGTCACTCAGGAGGCTTTGGTGTTGCATGGGTTTCTGGTACATACACGGGCATCCCTAGAGGATATGGATGCCATGGGTGAGGGCAAAGCTTCAGACAACCTCTGAGAATGGTCTGACTGGGATCCAAAGGAAACCAGCTGATTCTAAATGGTCAGATTTGTTGACAGAGGGGCCATAAATGACCCCAACTCAGTGGTCAGTTTCAAAAAACTGTGCAACACCATCTGGGCCACCTGGTGAAGGTTGGGTACGCGGAGGATGAAAATGTGTCTGCATCTATTTTGGGATGGTGGAGGAGTTGTGACTCCCAACACAGCCTGCTGAGGGGAGAATGCATGAGCATGAGAGGAACCAGGTTTAAAGCTGGCTTGGCTGATGCAC
>PVIU01008148.1:38487-85832 GCA_004026605.1 Ondatra zibethicus | reverse complement strand
AGGCCAGGAGGGATGGGGGTGGGCCTTGGACTTCCAACAGGGCAGGGCACCATGCCCTCTTTCAAGGAAGAAGGGGGAGGAAGGAGGGGTGGGGGGTAGTGGGAGGGGACCGGGAGAAGAGGAAGAAAGGAAAAAAAATTTTTTTTATCTTTAATTATGTTCTTGAATGGAAAAAATAAAACAAAACAATGTATGGAAATAAAATAAAATAAAATAAATCTCTCTACATGGTCCAGCTATGTCCATATAGCTATGATCCAGTGGCTGGCCAGGAACAGAATGTCTAAGAATCCAGTGGTTTCTCAGGCCACAAGGTTGTTTGTCTCAGTCTTCAATATATGCTGGAATTCCAAAGAAGTAGCCTCTAATACCAGTGAAGGAAAAGACTTGCTTGCAAGGTAAAAGGAAGCAGGCAAAAATAAAAAGCTTCCTTCTTCCATGTCCTTCTATAGGCTTTCAGTGGAAGGTGGGGCTCAGATTAGTTCTGGATTAAAGGTGTGTCCTCCTACCTCAAAGATTTTAGATTAAAAGTAGAACTTCCCAAGTAGAAATTAAGCAGAAATCCCTCACAGGCATGTCCTCCCTTTAGGGGTTTTAGTTAATTCCTAGTATAGTTAAGTTGACAGCAAACATAGGCAACACAAGTCCAACCCTTGTCAACTTGACATACAATCGTATCTTTAATCATGTTTAATTTCTAAGTGAAAAAAATAACCAGGCCATGATTGATTATACCCAACATGATATAAGTATCCCTGTACAACCACAAATGCATTATAAATTTAGAATAGGTGTCAATGTTTCTTGAGGGACATTCTTCTTTTAGTGTCTCAACCATAAACATAATAATCATTGATATTCTCTTAATTGATGCTACATCATATGATAAAGACAACAAAGAAAGAAAGCACAAATATCGGTACAAACACATTATTAATAAAATATGACAGAAACACATGTCAACTATAATCTCCATTTCTGATTTCTGTAACTGGTCATGCAGCCTTAGCTTGTATTTACAACTATCTTCCTCTATTACACATTCTGTATTTCCCCCACCTTCAGCAAGCATCTCAGCAGGTCTTGACTCTTTTCCTGGAGGAGTGACCCAAACCTTCATTCCTGCCTGGTCTGTGCCCTTTGGCATCCAACCTTTATTAGGCTGCTATAGTTTCCCATTGACTTTGATCACAGGACACAGATTCACCAAAAGATGCCCTAAAGAATCTCCTGCACTAGAGGTATAAACTTTCTTACTTCCTTTACAGAAAAGCAATCCAATTTATCAATGGTAATTTGAACCAATCTCCCTCACCGCTCTTATCACTGATTTTCCTTTCTTAGTCTATCAGCTTAAGGGCATCAGAAGCCCAAAGTGGCTAGGGGAAAGTCTGAGCTTCCAGTACAATGGCATATTTGTTGTGTCTCCTGGAAGGACTGCTAACCCCTCTGAAACTTAAGGTTGCAGAACAGGAAGCAAATTTTTCTTTGTGGGCCACTAGGGATAATAGTGAGTGGAACTATTCCCCATTCAACATTTTGATTCCTGAACTCATGTGATCTAACAAATAAAGCTTACCTGAAGATCAGAGCGCAAAGCTAAGCCACTAGTTAGCCATAGAGGTCAGGCAGTGATGGCACACACCTTGAATCCCAGCACTCGGGAGGCAGAGGCAAACAGATCTCTGTGACCTCAAGGTCTCCCTGGGATGCACAAGATTGATCCAGTCTAAAAGAGAAACAGAGCAAGTGGTGATGGCTCACACCTTTAATCGCAGTACTTGGGAGTCACATGACTTTAATCTCAGCAGCACTAGGAAGGTGGAAACAGGAAGGGATATGGCTGTGTGGAGAGAGGAATATAGGTAGGAGGAAATAGCTCAGGGCATTCAGTCTGAGGATTCATAGAGACAGGATATTGCCTATTCAACCTGTGGTAAGAACTCTAGCAGCTGATTGCTATGCTTCTCTGATCTTTGAGCATTTACCCATATATATGACTGAGGGTTTTTATTATTAAAATCAATTAAAAATCACACAACAATATTGGATGATGGTTCCGAAACATATACTGACTTCTGGAAAACCGTGCCCAAGTGCTCCAGGCTGTTGCCATCTAATTGTCACTGTAACTGTGTCTTCAAATGGACATCCTATCATTTTATCAGGGAAGCTGCTTCAGGATGGTAGGGAATAAAGAGTCAGCCGAAGAAACACACTCTGACTCTGAAACCACAGACAAAGAAAACAGAAACCAGAGTGTGAAAGAAATACACCTTGGCCCCAAAACAAGATCTAAAAAGCTAAAATGAGCCAGTGAAAGAAACACAGTTTGGTCCTAAAACCAGAGTCAATTCTGCCCCTGACTAACAAAACCAACCAGTCCCTTAACAGGGAAACCAACCAATCCCTAAACAGAAACTGGAAGCCCCTCTGCCTGTTCAGTTGCTGGCTGTCCTTTCCCACTATGGCAGAGACACTCACTCGCCTGGACTCCTCTTCCCCAAATATATCTTTTTCTTAAAAGAATTTTGCCTGAGGATCTTTTGTTAGTACAGAGCAGAACCTTTAGTGAGAAATCCCCCTTAAGGGAGCTGAGCACAGACAAACGGGAGAAACAGTTACATCTGCTGGGAAATTCCCTTGGGAGTGGAACAGAAAAAGGAGATTGCTACATTTCTCCTTTAGCAGAGTGAAGCAGAAGCAACATCTTGGGCCAGAACTGAGCAGAGCAGAAGAAACCAATAGCTCTGCTAGGACGTTCCCTAAAGCAGAGCTCAGATATACCGGCTCTCTCTTGGAGAGGAGCAAGATTGCTACATCCTGCAGGGAGACCATTACAGACAGCACCCCAGCTTCAGGTATTGCCTGACTTCCTGAGGAGTCAGGCTACCTTTCCCTTCAGAAATGTAACATTCCCAGTAAGACAAGTGAGTTCCATGAGTGTGGACCCACTGTCACACTTCTCTGGCTGTGAACTGAATAAGAATGCCTTATCTAATAACATGGAATTCCTTGGTCAGAAATAATACTGTGTGAAATAACATGTTGTTGGATAAAGGCATTCTACAAACCCATAGATTCTGGTTTGGGTAGAAACATTATGTTATGTGCAGTAAAGGAAAATCCATAACCAAAATAAATACCTACTCCTGTAAGGACAACACTTTGTGTCATGGAGGAAGTGGTCCAATGTAGTCAACTTGATCACAGGGAACACCCCATGAGGTATATAGGTGAATACTTGACTGGCTGGTCACCCTGGCAAATGGTGCAGTATCTGGGACTCAGTGTTGGTCTCTGCTGTTGGCAGATGAGCATTCAGCAGCAGCTGTACCCAGGCTAGCCTTGATGAGTGGAAGTCCATTTTGTTGAGCCCATCCATAACTAACATTTTTGGCACCATGGACCCATTGGGTAATGACAGGAATGGGTGGGGAGAGAGGCTGACTGTTCACAGAACATGATACCCTGTCTACTTTATTATTAAACTAATTTTCTGCTGAAGTCACCTTTTGATGAGCATTTACGTGTGACACAAGTATCCTCACAATCTTCACCCATTAGGAGGGATCTAGCCACATACTTCTTCCCCAGATGCCTTTCTTACCAGTTTCCCAATCGTGCCCTTTCCAAGACTCTGACTGTTCAACCAGCCCACTGGTTATGGTCCATGAATCAGTGAATGATTATACATCTGCCCATTTCTTCTTCCAAACAAAATGTGTGACAATATGTGCTGCCCAAAGTTCTGCCCACTGTGAAGATTTCCCTTCACTGGTGCCTTTCAGGGTTGTCTAAGAATGGGATTGTAATGCTACAGGTGACCACTTCTGTACTGATGTGCTGAATCATCAATAAATCAGGCCCTAATCTTCTCTTTCTCAGTCAACTGATCACAGGGAATACCCCATGAGGCTATAGGTGAATGCTTGGCAACCAACAGCATTGCGACAGGAGTAGAAACCGTGGGTGACTTCATGTAACTTGTTTGTGCCTTCAGGACTTGCTTGGGCTCAATATCGTATACATCACTTCTATTTGATAAGAGATTGCTGCTGGACATGTCCTACTTCATGACGTGTTGGGTCAGATAACACCCAGCTCATGATGGGTAGCTCAGGACTTAGTGACCCACTGTCAAATGTTCAGTTTCCACTAATGACCAATATTAGGACAAGAGCCTTCTTTTATGTAGATGGAGGCTGCTCATATCATTTCCAGATACCCAAAATAATCACACAGAAACTGTATTAATTACAACACTGCTTAGCCAATAGCTTAGGTGCCTTTATAGCTAGCTCTTATATCTTAAAATAACCCATTTCCATTCTTTTCCATTTTCCCATGAGGCTCATAGTTTACTGGTAAGGTTCCTGGGTGTCTGTCTCCTTTGACAGCTACATGGCATCTCCCTGACTCCGCCTCCTCTCTATATATACCTTTTCTAGCCTGCCTATATTCTGTTAAGCCATTGGCTGAAAGCAGCTTCTTTATTAACCAATGTCAATAAAACATATTCATAGCATACAGAGGGGAATCCCACATTACATCCCCTTTTCAGCCTAATTAAAAAGGAAGGTTTTAACTTTAACATAGCAAGATTACATACAACAAAACAGTTATCAACCAAGATTTACAGTTATAATATTTATATGTGCTTTATCTTTTATTATAACTTAATAAAATTATAATTGTAACTATCTATTCTGCAACTCATCAAAGGCCCCAGAAGGATATAATATTACCTAAGTTAACAAGAAATATATTATAAGCAACTTCCAAAACTCTAGAATTGACAGAGAAATCTCACTGCCTGGACAGTCCATCCAAAGTTCTTCAGTAAGACTGGGGCATCCATCTTCAGCTCACAGTCCCATAGTATCTGTCAGACTTTTCCATGAAGCAGGAAATTTCAAAGACAGTTCTTTCTATATTGGCAGTTTGTCAGTCACTTTCTTTTGTGCTCTGCAGAATGTCTGGCATACTCTTTCAAAAGCAGGAACCCTGAAAGACTGTCTGACCTTTATAAGGCAACTTTAGCATTCAATTTTTTGTGGGTCCTGCATGTCCAGTTTACATAAAATACCATCAAGCAGTCCAGGCAAGAGCAGTTTCTTTCCCAAATGGCTAACAAATTCCATAAGGCTCCTCATTGGTGCCCATCATCCTCTTGAAGTTGATTGGTGATTCTAGGAACAGATGTGTCTCATTGTCATGAAAAGTTCTAAGTTCTTAAAACATTTTAAATGTCATATTCTATTAGTCTTTGAAAGGTTTGAAGCATAGCTATCCATCTGAAATACATCTCTGTACATCTAGAAAATATAACTAACATGACTACAAGCTTTCCTATTATAGATGAGTATCCATTAATTTATATTTCTTAATTATATATTACATTTTAAATGAGATGCACAGACACAGTACCTTAATCAAGAGCAGAAATATACATATAACAAAATTGACCTTAAATTTGTATCAATAGACCAAGATCCATACCAATGCAAAGTATTCATCACTATAGCACGTTCAGAGGGAGAATAGTGGAGAACACAGATTAATAGAAATGGGTTAAATCAAGATGTGAGAGTTAGCCAATAGGAAGCTAGAGCTAATGGCCAAGCAGTGTTTTAATTAATACAGTTTCTAGGTGATTATTTCAGGTGTAAGATAGCAGGCGGTGGGGGGGACGAAAATCGGGCCCTCTCTCCTATTACAATTGCCACGTCAACCTGGTCGACTCCCAAACATCATCCCCATCTGAAGTTACAGGATCCTGTTCCTTACCAAGTAATGGCATTACTTTAACCACTGAAATCCTTGGAGGCTTGGACTTGAATGTTTGCTGCGATTGAGCCAACCTTATAATGAGTGTTTCGGTTTGATTTTCCAAAACTTGAGCTTTGTGGCTGCTGGAAAGATTTTCTTCCAGGGCACACTTAGCAACCTGTAGACTGTTTATGCACATCTGGAGCCAGTCAGTTTTATCACTAAGTACAGTGTTATCCTTCACTATATTCTGAAGTGCTAGAAACTGGTTAATTTTATTATGTAGCTCATTCCTATCCTTTGTCAGTTAACCCAGAGATGCTAAAAGCAACCAGCCAGCATCAGCCTTACCTTATTTTTCCACAAACTATAAAAAGTTTTGCATACAAAGTAAACAAAGCTGTTGCTGTCCACACTTGGTGAATCAGATAAATCAAATGCATTTATTTCCTTAAATTTGTAATGTAGTTTATACAGTGGGCTTTCAGTACTTTCCAGGCTCCCAGGAGAGGCTTCAACAACTTGAGGGCCTTCTTAACTATAGGTATTGGCAAACTGACAAACCTATTCTAAATACTTAAAGGATTCATCCCTGTTGATCTAGAACCACTTCTGGCACCCAAATCTGTATTTGTCAGGGTTCTCTAGAGTAACAGAACTTACAAATGAATTTCTCTATGCATGTGTAGAAAGGAGATTTATTAGAATGACTTACAGGCTGTGGACCAGCTAATTCAACAATGGCTGTCTATAAACAGAAAATCCAAGAATTCAGTAGTTGTTCAATACGTGAGGCAGCTGGGTTTTCAGTATATGCTGGAATCCCAAAGAAGTAGCCTCTAATTCCAGCGAAAGGAAAGAATTGCTACCAAGACAAGAGGAAGCAGGCAAAAAGCAAAACCTTCCTTGTCCCATCTCATTTTATAGGGTTCCAGCAGAAGGCCCCAGCCTTGATTAAATCTAGATTAAAGATATGTCTTCCTACCTCAAAGATTTTGATTAAAAGTAGATCTTCCCACTTTAAATTAAGTAGTAATCCCTCATAGGTTTGCTCTTCATTAATTCCAGATGTAGTCAGGTTGACAACCGTTAATAGTCATCATAGTAATCCTATTGGATCTCAAGGAAATAAAACTAGAAATCAACATTGAATAACATACAAGTATTTGAATACTGATCAAATTAATTTTGAATGATAAGTTTAATTTTAAAGGAGCAATAGGGGTGGAAAATTTAAATTTCCCAGAGTAAAATAAAAAATGAGATCACAAATTCTAGAATACTCCCAAGGGATTATGAGAAGAAAGGTAATGGGTATATTTTCTCACATCAAAAAGGAATAGAGCACCATGTACCAGGCCTCTGCCTCAGGCAAGACCAAAGATCACCACAAGACCAGCTTTTATCCCCCAGAAATGCCACAGGGCAGTGAAGGTCAAGTGCTTATCCCACTTGAGCCAAGAATTCTCTGAGAGACCAGTGGTCCCAAAGTTCAGCAAGGCACAGGAGTTCTTATCATCAGGTTCAGTGGCTTCTGTAGGACAGTGACTTTATACTTAATTGAACCTATCAGTCACCTTGGTCATGAGGTTCTAACTGCAGCCTCCAAATGATTCAAAGACTTGGATTCTTCCCTAAACAGAATTCCCCAAATTTGCGAAAGTAAATAACTGAAGGAAAAGTAAAGTTATATTTAAAACTTGCTGAAGAAATAAGGATTATTCAGGTCAAATAGAAATAGGGAAAGAAATTTGTGGCATGTAGATTCACAATCATTCAGGATTAAAAATTGACAAATGGAATTGCAAGAAATTAAAAAGTTTCTGTACAATAATTGAAACCGCAATGAACAACCTACACAGCAGTAAGACAATCTTCAAGGGTTAATATCTAGAACATACATGGAACTAAAATATTAATTTACCTTATACATTCATGTTGCTTCCATTATCTGGGGAAGCCATGGTAGGAACTAAAAATCAGGAACTCAGATGCAGAAACTGAAACAATGGCTTACTAACTTGCTCTCCATTGGTTGCTTTTTATATCCCCTCCCCCAGAGATGGCACTACCAAAGTAGGCTAGGCCCTCTCACAGCTATATTACTCAAAAATATCACAACAGACTTGTTTACCAGATGATCTTATGCAAGCCATTTGGCAATTGGGATCCCTCTTCCGAGGTGACTCTAGTTTGTGTAATTTTGACAAAACTAAAAAGCACAACTATACACCAAAATAAAACAATTTCCAATCAATAAATGGTCGTATAATCTAATTGCATTTTTGAAAGAAATATAAATGATCAATTCATGGTTTTAAAAGTGTCCAAATTGTGATCCATCAGAGAAATGCAAATTAAAACTATTGTAAGATAGAATCATAATTGCCATCATCAAGCAAAGTCTTTTTGGGATCATAAATCACTAATCTTGATGGGATTGCAGCCATTAAGGAAATTAATGTGAATTCTCCAGGAAAACACTAAAAACAGAACTAATAGATACAACATACTCATGCACATAGAACTGCAAAGGACTCTACATCATACAACAGAGAAACGTGTGCTTATGTTTGTGCTGTGGCAAGCAAAGCCACTGGAATCAGCCCAGATAAACAGATGAATGGAGAGTGCACATTTGATACATTTACTCAGGGCAACTTTACTCTGCTGGCAAGAAAAATGAATTTTGCAGGTCTTCTATGAAAGAAATCAGTAAGGATTATGTCACAGTGTTCCCACATAACTTCTTGATTACATTGATCAGTCATTGATTACATTGATCAGTCATGTTAAAACTGCCTTAATTATTAACAGCTGGGTTTTTAAAATAAATATTGATTATTGTTTTGGCTCTGGATTTGTTGCTGATTTCCTCAGTGCACAAACAAGAGCACTATAGAGGCTCTGTAATACCGTTTATGCACTGAATAGAAAGAACAAGTAGTCAGAAGTTTTTCAAACTTTACTGCTCATGCCTGTAGCTATTATTTTATCTCTGCTCAGGATGTTAGTTCTCTTGATTTTCTCAGCTTAGCTCTATTCTTTCACACCCATCATGATCTATACAATTCTGTGATATACGAGGCAAGAAATTCATGGAGGAAATCATTCTGTTACGCTTGTATGCATTATTTATTTCTTCAGAAATTTAAAATTGCTGGCACAATTTAAAAGACTAAGACATCATCTAGTGTCTTAAGACAGATTTCTATTGGTCAGATTTTATTATTTCAAACTTTGTTCAGAGTTTGGCTTCTTATTGGAATACTCTAAGGAAAGGGAGTAGGTAACTTAGTCTTAGGCCAGTGAACCATGATAGGAATTCTAGGGCATGCAATGCCATTTTGATAGCATAGTTGGTAAATCATAATGGCAAAAAACTTCATAAAAACAACCATTGTAATTCAAATATGCCTTTTCCTATCAACTAAGAGTGCAAAACACTCTACATGAGGCTTTTAATGCTGAATTTTAAAGTAATGGTATTTTTAGGGAAACCCTAGATGTTTGTTGTATTGAATATTTAACCAGACTTTTCCATTGTTACCTCTTCTAGCTCACACAAGAGAATACGCCCTTATACAAGGCGTAATATAAACACCGTCGTTACAATTTTAAATAGTGTTAATAGATTTTAAAAATCAATTCTCTAAATCTTAATTGTGTGTGTGTGTGTGTACAAGTGTCCATGATACTGTGGAAACTTTGGTTTCCTTAGTGTCCTTAATAACAGAATTTAGAAATAGACTGGGAGGAGCTTGAGAGCAATTTTACTAAAATTTGAGAGAAAAATAATAGAACAACAAGCTGTAAATCTTGGCAGTTGCCAGGAAAAGGGAAAAAGATGTTAAAGAATGCCATGTTTTTTGAGTTAGGATCCAGCATGTTCAGCTAGCAAGCATATGACAGATGGTAAGGGGTACTTCAGAGAAAAAGAGTGAAAGAATCCAGCAACCCAGGGAAAGTGTGTTGGCTTTGATCAATTCAAAATTGGGATAAGGGAAAAACTTATGCTGTTCTAAGTCCTAATTCTGAAAGGTGGACCTGCTGTTTGACAATCTCCATAGTGCTTTTCAGTAGGAGCAGTTGTAAGGGACTGTCTTTTATGAAATCAATGATTATTCTTCACATCTACTTTGGGGCTGCTCTGAATGAAGGTCTTTACCCAGGGTTAGAGATGGAACTTAGAATTCACACATTGATTTAAGTTCCAGGATATGGAAAAAATGATTTTGACATTTCTAGTATTACTAGATAAACAGATGGGAAAGTTTCAACAGCCTATGGGTAATGTAACATATGTGTGTGTGTGTGTGTGTGTGTGTGTGTGTGTGTGTGTAAGTGTGCTAGCCCACACATGCATGTTTGTGAAGAAAGCTGAGATCTATGTTAGATAACTTCTCCTATAGCTCTCCATTTTATTTCTTGAGGCAAGTTCTCTCCCTGAACTAGAGGCCACTGTTTGGGGCACACCAGCTGGCCAGGAAGTCCTAGGGATCCTGTGATTTATTCCTTTACCTCCATGAAGTATGGTTGCAAAAGTGACTGCCAACCTGGCTTTTATGTGGGTGGTGGGGATCCAAACTCTGGTCCTCCTGTGTAGTCTGTTTGTATGCATTAAGAATAAAGGTGGAGTCACCCATAGTGTGCTGGTGTCACCGTAAGAAAAGAAATCAAAGTGCTTCCCCATGGTGTCATTTCACTGAGAGCTAGTCCTGGTTCGGATCCTCGGTTTCGGGGATGCTCGCTGAATCTTTCCTCATTCCTGCCTGCCTATTGTATGTTCAATATGGACCTGTCTGCAGACTGTCTTGTGAATCTGTCCCTGTATCATCGTCTGTCCTCTTATCTGTGCGTAACTGGGGTTTTCGTTCTCACTTTGCTGAAAGCAAAGGAAGGATCTCATGGGGAAGGAATGAGAGTAGTTCACAGAAATCTTTGACAGAATTTTTTAAAGGGATTCAGTTACTGACTTCTCCTTCCCCTAATAGACCCAGATAACAAATGCTTGTGTTTATTAAGAAATACCCATATGTTGCTTTCATCATGTATGGTAATTATTCATTCACAACATGGCTTTACGCCCATTTTCTGTTTCCAGCAAATGATTATCATAGTACGCATGTATTACTCTTGGGTGGATCAATGAAGATTGTAGCTATATATTGGTTGGGGTTATAAACATTGATTACATAGGAAATTCAAGGCAAGTAAGAATGATGGTTCCATTGTTTTCTTAAAGGGAAGTTAAACAGTCTGAGTACACAGTAAGATATCAGAGTGAACTCAAGGTGGAGTATTACCTCTGGCTGTGAGGTCTAACCCAAGTTCCAGTCTCTTAGGATGTAAGAGGGATTTTCATTACAATATTGTACAGCTAAATTCCTGATCACGAAGCAAGTGCTTCATCTACTGAACCATTTCCCTAGCCCCTCTTTTCTTTTGCATTTTCTTTTAGTAATGATTTCTTATGTACATTTAGATGATAAGAACATTCTAAAGTGGTTGCTTAGCTCTTTCTGTTGAACTTTGGATGCAGCGTGCTCAACTGCCTGACATTCTTGCCAACACCTTACCTGTTACCTTGGACCCTATGCCTTCTCAAAATAACTCCCTTTTTCCTTCAATTGATTCTGTTAGGTATTTTCTCACAGCATCAAGAGAAAGAAAGCAGACAAGAAAGCTGTGAATTAGAGAGCCCAGCTGGAAGTCCTCTTCCTGCCAGCTGCCCAAATAAAGCTACCTAGGAAAGAATAGCAGAAACTGGAAGGAATTTGCAGCTGCTCACACACACCTAACCTGGTGGACCAGAAGAGACCTTGGTGGGGTGTGACCCAGAGGGAACTGTAAGGAAAGGGATAACACCCCACCACCCATGAACTCTTAACAATATGAATCCCTGCCCAAGACCTGCCATGCTCACTCATAATATTTGGCATGCCCAAAACACAAAACAAACAAAAAAGGATGATCATCTGTCAAGGTTCTACCATTAATTGAAAAGCTATTAGCAGTCAACAAAATTACAGAAGAGTTCATGACTTTAAAACCATGGTGGGGTTAACACAGGAGAAGGAGTTGGAAGTAGAAAAGCATGGTGTGGGGATGATCCAAATATGTGTACTAATGTATGAAATTCTCAAATAAATAAAAATATTTATTTAACTTTTTTCTCAAATAATTTTTTGCAAAAATTAAAACATTAATAATTATTTTTAAAATGAAAAATTTGCTCTTCACATTATATAATCAATGATTTAAATAATTTAGAAATAAGTTCAACTTTAAATTCATGTAAAAATCCCTAAATAATATACTTCAAAGCACTTAGTAGAAGACTGCATATGGTTTTGGAATATTATGTTCTCAAATGTATGCTTAGAGTTGCTAGTACCTTCAATTCTGTAATAATAAATTATTCAGATTTTCAGAAGTCAGCGGTAGTAGTAATTTTGTCCATGTGCATAAGTAAGATCTTTTTGTAGAGTATTAAGTTAAGCAAGTGCTTTCTTTTCTTCTAATGGTGTAGTGTCAATTTTTACAAGAATATGTAAGCATATTTGAATTCAATTCATCTTCTTCATATTATCTATTCCAAAAATTGTGTATTTGTACAGTACCAATGACAGCAAGCCTTTTTGTGTGTCAATTGTATTACCTATCAGTCATATATAGAGAGAACATGTTTGAGGTATAATCCGGGGACACTAGAAGGAGTTCCAACAACTTCCAGTTATAAACAATCTGAGTTGCAGTCTATGCCTCCTGACCTTTAGAACTTAAGATACAATACAAGGTGCTCTGTGACTATTAACCTATGACAACATGGCATAGCTGGCTGCCATCATCTAAAGCACACGTCCATAAGCCAGCATTTTGTGATGAAACCTAAACACTGAGTGAAACAGAATTAAAGGGACATGGACAGGCACATAAAGCAAGGGCATTCTCTCTGAGATGGCCACTTCTTGTTCTCAGAAGCCTCCAGGAGGAGAAATGGAAGGAAGGCATAGGAATGGGTTTCTAGTCATAACAAATAGGGGAAAAGGGAGGACCCAGGAGTCTTATAAAATACCCAAAGTGTGTTTGTTCAGTTGACTTCCAAACTTAGGCTTCTCCCAACTGTTGACTGAGGTTTTCTGTCCTGCCCGGTTCCCACATTTAAGTCCCAAAGAAATCACAGAGTTCTACATTTGTTATAAACTGATTGGCCCATTAGCTCAGGCTTCTTATTAACTCTTTTATAACTTATATTAGCCCATTATTCTTGTCTATGCTAGCCATGTGGCTCGGTACCTTATTAAGCAAGGCAGTCACATTTTGCTTCTTCTGTGGCTGGGCCAGGACTGCAGAAGGACTTCCTTCTTCCCAGAATTCTCCTGTTCTCTTTGACCCACCTCTACTTCCTGTCTGATTGTCTGCCTATACTTCCTGCCTCGCTACTGGCCAATCAGCATTTATTTAAAATATAATTGACAGGATACAGACCATTGTCCTACACCACTTCCCCCTCATTAAAAAAAAAAAAAAACAACAAGAACTCTGAATCTAATATCTTTTGTTTAGCTTTTCTCCTGACCATTAGCCATAACAACTTGTAACCAACATTATAAACAAAGGAAAATAGTTCATTTTTTGGGAATGTGGGCATAGTTTTCCAGGCTCCTTCCTGCTGGTTGGTAGTGCTGATAATCTTATGGGGAACTAAAGAAAATTTATAATTATCATCAAGTCATGACTGGCATATCCTGTGAGGCTTGATCATCTCAGGCAGCAGTCTTGAATCTGTTCTGGTTGTAGAACTCTGACATCTGGGCCATCTGTTCCTACCAGAGATTTCTCAGATGGTCTTCCTTGATCAAACCTGATTTTTCTTAACTCAGAATGAATCCACAGCCTCTCATTTCCTGTGGAAACAAAAGCAAAACCTCTTCTCTAAAGTAACATACCTTTTGACTTTAATTTTAAAGTCAAGGTATTTTCAAAGTACCTATCTTGCCTTAATTCAGCAGCTTTTATAAGCAAATTTCTTTTAGCAGCTGTTGCTCCTTCCTTAACATTCAAACAATTCAAAGAGAGCATAATAACATACAATATAAAGACTCTCTGTGTATTTTTCATCTTTACATGGCTTTATTTTAACCTCTATTTCTTTTATTTTTACTTTTAATTTTTGGCTCTTTGAGACAGGTTCTCTGTGTATCTTTGGCTGTCCTGGAACTCCCTCTGTAGACCAGGCTATCCTTGAATTCACAGAGATCTACCTGCTTCTGCCTTTGCCTCCCAAGTGCTGGGATTAAAGGTGTGTGCTACCATATCTTGAACTCACAGAGGTCCATCTACCTCTGCCTCCCAAGTGTTGGGATTAAAGGTGTGTGCCACCACACTCAACTACTCTCTTTTTTTAAAGGTCTTTAGCCTTTTTCTTTTTTTCTCCCAAGCCTGCATATATTTTTAACACACTGCAAACAATTTAGAGGTTTTTCTTTGTCTTCGAATCTCTCTTTACTGTATCTCTCTCTTTTTCTGACTACATGAGTCTTTAATTTGCTAAGCAAAATGGGTAGGACTAAAGCCATGGCTTTGATGGCTGGATACAGCCCATTTTTTACCTTTCTGAGATTCCAGCCTCATGGCAGAAGTACCAGCTGTAGCCATATTTATTGCCACAATTCTATGGCATTTCAATGTCCCTGTCAGCATACAAGCTGCAGCAGTCTTCTCACAAACCACATTCAAATGATCTGTAGCTGGACCTCCTGCCTGAAAGAGTCAGAGTTTGCACTGGCAGGACAGCCCAGAAAGCTGGCATTTTAAAATGGCATGGGTTTTTCCTGCTATAACTGAAAAACCAAAAAGCATGTGGTCAGCTTTTTATCAACACCGTTTAAGTGTCTGTGGCAGGGCCTCTTAAAAGAGCTGCAAGGTTTTGCTGCTGAAGCTGAGTCAGGAAGCCTCTCTTAAATGAGATGCATTTGCCTCCAGCAAACAGCCCACCTGAGAAAATGGTGCTATCAATAAGCTGTGCTTAATTCTATTCTTTTTTTTTTTTATCTAGAATTAGGCTTTATATGGATGCAGTTGTCCAAGTGGGTGCCATTTGTTACCGGGATTTCTGGTTGGTCAGGACTGCAGAGGAATGGGCTTCCTTCTTCCCAGAATTCTCCTGTTCTCTTTGACCCACCTCTACTTCCTGTCTGGTTGTCCTGCCTCTACTTCCTGCATGGCTACTGGCCAATCAGCATTTATTTAAAATATAATTGACAGGATACAGACCATTGACCCATACCCAACCCAAACATACAGCTATTATTTTTCTTTTCTCTGCATCCCGGTCTTCTTTATTTCCTGGCCTTTCAATAGACTTTACTAGATAACTACAAGATAAGGGCCCTTGTTACATGAGCACACACATATTCACAGCTGGAGGACAGCCTGCCTTACTGCATTACACTCTATTGTGTTCTGGCCACCCACTAAGAGAATGTGATAGGGTAAGTAGTGTATGAAGCAAATTATTCATTGTTGTTAGCTAACCCAGGCCCCATGAGGCAACCTCAGGATTGAAGTGATCATGACTTTTTAGAATAGTCCATACCATAGTCTAAAGTGGTAATGTGGCAGAATATGGGCTGAACTGAAATATCAAGACTAGCATATGGAACAATCCAGTTTGCAAAGGAAGAATGGAAGTTCTTCCTTACCTGGAGTTCATCTAAGGGGTAGCAAGCATGAAAGGAAGAAAGAAAGGAGGGAAGGGAAGGAGGGACAGAAGGAGAGAGGAGAAGGGAAGAAGAGAGGAAGGAAAGAAAGAGGAAGGAAGGAATAAAGCAAAAAAGACACCTGGAATTTGGACTGTAAGGTCCTATAAATCTATTTACACACCATGGCCAGATGGCTTTGTGGCTCTTTACTCAGCTTACTAGGTCACTCCCATTTTTAAGAGAGTGTTTCCTTTCATAATAAACTATCTCTATCTCTTTTTCTAACCTTGTGTCCACTTGAAATGTTTTGCCTGGGGCCACAAGAAGCTTGGATGGACTGCTCTCTGAACTCAGATCCCAAGCAAGCCTACCCTGTCCTCCTAGACTTTGTCTATTGCTCTGTCCTCCATGGCTCACTTAAAGAGCACAACTTTATTCTCCACCCTCCATCCTCTATCAGCTGCAGAGATTTTCAGCTTGTCTGTACCACTGTTTGTCTCTCAACCTCTAAGAAACTGTGTCCTTTTGCACCTGTTTTTAAACTCTTCTATTAGTGAGAATAATTACTGAAAATGAAAGCCTCAGTTTGACTCATAATTCATGGAAAATGTCAATCATACAAAAAAATTATTTCAGATGAGCCTAGAACACGTGTATCCAGAATACGTTTATTGAAGCTCTACTCATAAAAGCAAGAAAAAGGCCAGAAGAAACAAAGTACAAGACAATGGAGTATCTTAATGTGTTTCAAGTGAATCATGATTGTTGTAATAGGGCTGCTAGCTAGTTCCCAGCCGCTTAGCCCCTAAATAATCATGCAGAAACCGTATTAATTAAATCACTGCTTGACCTATTAGCTCTAGCTTCTAATTGGCTAACTCTTACATATTAATTTAACTCATCTCTATTAATGTGTGTATTGCCACATGACTGTGGCTTACCGGCTAAAGTTCTGGCATCTGTCTCCTGCGGGGCTACATGGCTTCTCCCTGACTTTGCCCTTCTTTTTCCCGGCATTCACTTTAGTTTTCCCCTCCTAGCTCTTTCTGCCCTGCTCTGCTATAGGCTCAAAGCAGTCCTTTATTAATCAATGGTATTTACAGCATACAGAGGGGAATCCCACATCACATGATGAAAAGAAGAGCAGCAGAAAGCCCTTAAAGGGGAGTTATAGATAAAGAATACATGATAGATACTTACTTATAACACAAAACAAACTATACCTACAATTCAAATTAATAACTATGGGATAAGTACAAATGAGCAGATGGCAAACAAAGGAAAAGAAGAAAAGTAATAAACATCAAGTTTCATGATTTTATTTTGTTCTGCAAGAATGAGGTAAGGAGGTGACACAGTTAGACTCATCAAAATGATAGAATTCATTTTCCCCCTGAAAGGGTGAGCACCTGAGTTAGACTCATCATAATGATAGAATTCATTTTCCCACTGAAAGGGTGAGCACCTGAGTGGTCGATGTTTCTCTCTTCCTTATGTGTTAATGAATTTACTTTTGAAAAAAACTGATTTATAATCGGATGAAGTCAAGGGCGAATGAAAAGAAAACTTTGATATTTATGAATCAAATGGTGCTAAGTATGAAAAAAGCCATGGAAGTGAATGCGGCCATACATTTAAAAAAGTCTCTGTTATGACAACAATTTTAAGAAATAAGTCCTGAAATGTTCCAAAGGAAAAAAAATACATGTCCAGACTTGAATGTACAATTAGACATTAGCTAAGTAGAAGACTGACAGAATGACCTGACATAAGGAAAGGAGCAGCGATGATAATTTTGCAGTTGATATGCTATGTGCAAAGGAAGAAAGGAACTTTGGAATATGATATTCCTTAAGATGAATGAGCCACAAGGAAACACTGTGAAATGGAGCAAGTTACAAGCATGCATCTACCAAAGCCATTCATTCCCTGTTTTTTATCTAAATACGAGAGCAGTATGTTCTTCCTGATGTAAGCAGAACGTTTCCCTTCTGAAGCATAGAATTCTGTTTCACTCTTATTAAAAAAGTGTCCCCAGTTCTTATTCACAATGAAATAGCAATTTCCTCTTATGAGGAAGTATTTTCTATTAATGTACCCAATGCCCAAATATCTATAACCACCCGCTTTGTTTATTAATGCTGCCTAATACATAAAAGTAGTTGGTCTAGGAGTACTTAAACTCTCATGGACTAGATATTCATTTATTAATTTCATAATGGGCCAATAGTCATATACTGTAAGGATCCTAAACCAAGAAATTAATCTGAGAATGCCCAACCTAGTGACCCAGGGATACAAACCACAGAGCTGAATGGGAAAACCACCTGGTGTATGTTTCTGCACTTCAGGGTGTGGCTCCCATGATTATCTCACAGCAATTCGAAAAAGGTTCGATAAAATGGAGAGAAAATTTGATCATTAGGAGATTAAAAAAAGTCTGCCTACTATGGATAATTAAAATACCCAGAGACATAAAAAAGCAGACTAAAAGTAGAAGACAAGAGCATTAAAGAGGTTAATGTGTTTTTGCTTTATTTTAAGATCATGTACCCTGTATTGCCTGGCACCTGCAGAAGCCAACAGAGATGGTTGTAAACTGCCCCAGGGGTGCTAATAATAGAACCTGAGTTTTTCTGGAGAGCAGCCAGTGCTTTTAACCACTGAACCATCTCTCCAGCGCTGAGCTTAATGTGAAAATTAGTTATCTGAATTAAGGATAGGGACTTCCTTGAGACTTTTAGAAAAAAACAAAGAATTGATGGTACAACAAATAGTTACATAACTAGTTACTTTCCTTCGTTATAAAGTCCCTATGAAAATAATTCTGCAAAAACGTAAGCCATCTGGGAGAGTTTTAGTCTCTTGAGAGACTCCCATTTAATTTATGACTTCCTTCGTCCCAAGGGTACTGTGTACTGATTCCATGGACATCAAAGCTGTGTATGAAAGGTGGGAGCTAAAGACTGGTCCCTCATTGGATTTTAGAGCAAGATCTTACCTGTGTATCACTGTGACTTTGTGTTACTTGAAAAGTGCACACATATGAGAGAGAGAGAGAGAGAGAGAGAGAGAGAGAGAGAGAGGCAGACAGAGAGACTGCCTATACAAACTCAGTTAAGCTGCTACAGTCCTTTTCCAGCTTCATGAGACCAAATGTAATTCTGTTACAATATACAGAGCAACTAAGTTGAAATTTCTGCAGACTCTGCATGTTCAAGCAATAAAAGAGAAATTTAAAGAATTCCATAATCAAAAAGTTTTAAGACATAAGTCCTTTTCCAAATTAAGCACATGCACACCAAAATATGAAAAAGTTAATTTTTGTATTCTCTCTTAACTTCAGTAGAGAAGATAACATTTAGCCAGCTTTTTGAGATCTTAAACACATAATTTGTACAACATTTTAAAATCAAAATTACATTTGCTGCTGCAAGAAAAAACATTAAATTATAGTCCAATCAGGACTTGAAGTGTTCTGTGATTCTCTTAGAATATTTGATTGAAAAATAGATGCAGGTGTAATCAATAATGCATATACATTCAATCAAGAAACTTAATTTTTCTCCTTTAGTCTTTTAATTGAAACCTCAAAGAGGAGTGTGTTTTTAAAGTTCTGTTATGCTAAGAAACTAGCTATTGCTCTATTGCTATGTATTTTTTAGGTCTCTAACAATTTTCTTCAAAGGAAAGATGTAAAACATTTCTGCTCATGAAATATCCATATATTACATCAATGGAGTAACAACAAAACTCGAAGTTCTGTTCCCTCTGTCTGTTAGTCATGCTATTCAGGGATAGAAAATTATGCCTACATTATTTCTCGTTTTCTAAAGGGGCATGTCCCCAGGCTGTGGGAAGCTCAGCACGTGTCAAGCCAACTTTTGTTAAATGGATTATATTCATGTTTGGGGTCAATCAAGACAACCCATATTTACAGATGAAGACATGAAATGGTAGAGGACATCTACATCAGAGAAGTACCCTAAGCCTGGATAATGTCTGGTGAATGCTTCCCCTTTGTCAGCCTGTGTCCTTATACTCACAGATGTTCGAACTTCTCTGCTGTCACTCATGTAAATCTTCCTTCTGACATCATTATCTCCTAAAGGCTCCACTTAACACTTTCCAGTTGAGAGTTGAATATTAGGGCTTGAGTCCTATATTCAGTCTCCTAAAATCATTCAAATAGCAGAATATTTATTATTCACTATTAGTGATAAAAGATGAAGTGCAGTTTTTCCAGATTTAAAAATCTTAACAGAGACACACTGAAATAACTCGAGTACATGTTATTTTTAAATGTTCTGAAATCCAGAAAAAAGGGGTAAATTTCATAAAAACCAGAGGTTACAAAGAGCTGTGATACTGATTTCAGTCTTAAAGGGATATAATAGGAAAAGTGCAGGTTTTAGAGCCAGGAGTATAAGGAGATCTCGAAGGATCCTGGCTTCTTCTGGAGCCCATGCAGTGTTTACAGGAAGACAGAGCAGCAAGTGGAGCTCAAGGGACAATCACTGCCCTTCCCACTGAGGCTTGACTTCTGCCACCATGAACCTCCATCCTCCCCAGGCTCCATGCATTGGATTGCCCCAGTGCTTGGGCCATATAATATAGGGAAGTGTAGTTCTTTAAAAGACCCTTTGGGGTTGCCATTGCAAATGAAAAGTGCCTAGTTGGGTGAGGATCAGCTGCATCCATGAAAACTGGAAAGAGACACATTCCCCAAATGAATCCCAGCACTCCTATGCTGGAGTTTACCTATTGCAGATTTGGAACAGGCCAGCCTAGCCAGATCAAAAGTATGTTTTAGAAGTTATTAATGTCAGCTGATGCACAAAGCACACACGAAGTAGAAGACATCTTGGGTATCCTTGGGGGTTCAGATACACAGATTTAATGTACTGTCATTAAGAAGAGAAATTCTTTTTATTTTGGCTAGAACATCACAATTAAAAGATTATAAAACAAGAAAAAAGTTATCCAGATTTGTTCAGCATGCTAAGATTCCTTGAAAAAGCCATGAAGTAGCGCTGATGTGCAGAAACATGGTATGAACTGTCTGCTGGGGACAGGAGACTCTGCACATCAGTGAGTGAGAACGGGAGTTATTTTGAAAGTGAAAGAGATTAAAACAACCCCGGACAAAAGCCACTGGAATGGTTTCCATCTCCAAATTTGGTCTCCAGACCATCTGCCTCATTTAGAAGCCAAGATGGGTAAAACAGAAGAAAACTCACATGGAATAACTGGTTACAATGAAAGTACCACGTTGTTAGTATTTCTTTTTCATTTCATTGGAGCCTGGCCTTGTATACAATAATGGTGTGTTCTGATATAATCAGTGATGGTGAAGTGGAAGAGAATCCCTGTAGGCTAGCTCTGCATGAGTGTAAGTGAAACAGGTGATTGGTTGCAGCTAGGTGAGTATAGAACATGAAAATGGTAGCTAGATTCAGAACGTCATAATTGTGAAGAAGAGACAAGGATCCTCAGAAGATGCTGGTGTGCATGGAGCTAGTATGTATCAGATAGGGCACTGAATTCCCTGAAATCTCTTTAGACGACTATTGGATGTATACTCCATGCATTGTATACTCTTCTACCATTTTTCAACAAATGTTGGTCCCTTTGTGAGAACTGATTTCTGGGAGATAAAAGGAAAATTCTTGAGAAAGCCAAACTAATAAGCTCTACTCCAGTACATAAAACTTGGATGGGATTGTTCTGGAAAAAACATACAAAAGCAAAACAAAATATTTAATACAATGACTCCAAGAGTCAAAGAGTCATGTATCAAGAACAATGGTGATAAATTCATAGAAGCAATCCTGTCACAAGAAAGTTGAGGACCATTATCAGCTCTCAGCTTCCAATAGTGTTAATATAAGTGTCAATTTGTCAAAGAGTAAAAGCAAAAAAGTAAGACAAGGAAGAAAGTATGGGACTTCAACTTCCACTTAAAGTCATTGAACCTTGGTGACTTTCCAGTGTGGACATCTAAATGGCTGCACTATTCATGACAAAAATGACATTCTATATCATGTTTGACATATGGCAAGAAGACAAAAAGATGAACTAAGTACTGCCCAGTATGCAAACAACCACTTCAAATGATAATATTAACTCATTTCACCTATTAGAATTATATATTTCTAATAATACAACCCTAAAATTTAGACAACAGGGTTGTGTTTTGTATATATATATGAAAGCAATATAATAGCTTATGTAAACATTCTTTTGTGTAAATTATCTACCTTAAGAAGAAGTACAGTGGATATCTCCCTTCTGTTTATATATTTATTTAAATGTCATTTACCTAAGATATATCTTTTATACTTTAAATAAGTTTTACCTTTTGGACATTGGAGAACATACTATATTTTTAAATATAAGGAAGTTACTTACACCTAGCTATTCAAGTACCTTTCACACAAGGAGGAAAAGGAATAAGTAAAAGATATAATGTTTTATTCCCAAATGCTTGAATCTTTAGTTTCTCTATTTCTTTTGCTAATGTGTGTTTCATTAATTAAAAAGGAAAACAAGAGTGGAGAAGGAAAAGGAAAAAGAGGAGGAAAAATAGAAAGGAGAAGGAAGAAAGAAAGAAAAGGATAATTATATGAGCAAGGGATGTAA
The DNA here is from genome assembly GCA_004026605.1 of Ondatra zibethicus. NCBI lineage: Eukaryota > Metazoa > Chordata > Mammalia > Rodentia > Cricetidae > Ondatra > Ondatra zibethicus. The sequence goes on along the minus strand of PVIU01008148.1, from coordinate 63,711 downwards.
AAATATATAAATATGGGTCCAAGGATATGAAAATGAAAATGCATGGTAAGGTTAAGAGAACATCAAAATTATATATATATATATAAATTATAATGTAGTTTATTATATTTTATTAGTAAGCGATTACAATAAACAACAGTAAAAAGCAGCATGCTTTTCATATCCCTTACATGACTAAACATTTTACATATTACAGGTGAGAAACAACTTGTCCCAAGAACCCATATACATTCATGTCCAAGCAACTTGTTATAGATTAACAGAGTGTGAACAAGCATGGTATTTTTCTCAGCAAGTTCTTTTGCTGGCAGACTGCATTTTGTGGTTACAAAGAAAGGACCAATTATTTTATTATTTATCTCAAAAGGTAATCTTATAAGAAGTCTTAGAAGAATCACAAATCTAAACTTTTATACATGAAAAAGAACCATGCAGGTTTATTTTAAACCCTCAGGGTACATACCCATTCATCAACAGGTTTTATATATATATATATATATATATATATATATCAGGAAACTGAGGGTAGAAATGAGCACAAAGAATTAATCATTGCTTTTTGTCACCAACTCATTCTAGCAAGAATGGCACGTTAGCTAATAATGATTGGGCGGCTTTGTTCTTGTTTCTTGACCTTAAAAATTCCTCACTCAACTATGTGCCTTTCTAAAACTTTAGACTGTCTTCTTGGGTTTTTCACATCAAAGTTACTTAAACAAAAACATCTTAGACTAACTTTAAATTATTTTCAAACTTTGTTTCAGCTATGATGCATTCCGACACCTGCGAACACAACTCGCCACATTAATATTTAAAGAATTTAAGCTTCTGGATGAAAAATAAGAGCTACCCCCTTATGTGTGGGTATAAGGACAAGTTTTAGAATATAGCTATGAGTAAAGTAGTGAAGAGACAGTAGTAGGTTCTTGTCTAAGATTCATGATCTCACTAGCCCTGGGTAGTTAGGAAAGTTTTCAATATCTGGCATCATTCCTTCTTGTTAAGTGGCCTTTGGTTCAATTAGACATGTACTGGCTACTGCCAAGTAAAGAGAAGCACTATTATACCTTTAGGGATATTTTTGCCATAGTGGTCATTGTTTGCAGGTTGCATAGTACCATCTGGTCCTGTGAAAACTAGCCTTGGGTGTTTAGGTTCAATCCCACTTGATTCTTCCAAGTCCTCTGTCTGAAGGACATAATGTCTTCACCTTCAACATTTGTGAGGTAACTAATGGCAACAATGGTAGCCTTTATTATTTGTATTATTAAATGAATACACAACATACTCAAACTTATGTGCTAAGAGGACTCTCATAATACTAAGTGTCTACATAAAAATAATTAGACAGATCTCATACTAGAAACTTAACAGCATACCTGAAAGCTCTAGAACAAAAACTCAGCACAGTCAAGAGGAGTGGAGGGCAAGACATTATCAAATTGAGGACTTAAATCAATAAAACAGAAACACAGAGAACAATACAAAGAATCAATGAAGCAAGAGTTGATTCTTTGAGAAAATCAACAAGATAGACAAACACTTATCCAAACTAAGCCCCCCAAAACCAGAGAGAATATACAAATTAATAAAATCAGAAACAAAAGTGGGTACATAGCAAAAGACACCAAGAAAAGACATACTTTAAAAATCTGCATTCCATCAAATTGGATTTTTTTTTTGAGAACTGTTACTCAGATCCATAGTCCATTTTCTAATTGGATCATTTGTTTTCTTGACTTACTGTTTTTTGGTTCTTTATTCATTCTGAATATTAATCACCTGTCAGAGTAGTAAAGATCATATGCCACTCTGTGGGCTTCCTTTCACTTGAATGATTCTTTGTTGTTCAGAAGCCTTTTGTTTTATAAGGTTCCACTTGCCAATTGCTGACCTTAATTCCAGATTAAATTGAGTCCTATTCAGTGTCCTTTCCCATACCTATGTGTTGGAGAGTACTGGCTAGGAACTCTCCCAGTGTTTCCTGTGTTTCAGGTTTCGCATTGAAGTCTTTGATCCATTTAGAGCTGATTTTTGTACAGGGCGATAGACACAAATCTAATTTCATATCTTTACATGTTTACATTTAGTTTTCCCAGCAATATTTGTTGTTGAAGATGAGTTTTTTCTCCAGCGTAAGGTTTTACATATTTGTCAGTATCAGATTGCTATAGATATAAGTATTCATGCTTGAGTCTTCTTTTAGTTCCATGTGTCTACTTGTCTGTTTTTGCATCAGTCCCATACGGCTTTTAATACTGTATCTCTGTAACATATCTTAAAACCTAAAACCAAATATCAGTTCTTTTTGTTGTCGCTTTATTTTGTTTTGTTTGTGTAGGATTGTTATGACTATCTGGGGTCTTTACTGGTGCCATATGAATTTTAAATACTTTTTAATTTTATTTTTTATTTTCTATTTTTGTAAAGAATGTTGATGTTTTCAGTATTTTGACTGGGATTTCATGAAATTTGTAAATTACTTTTGATAGACTGGTCACTTCAAAAGTACTAATTTTATCAATTCGTGACTATGGTAGTTGTTTCTATTTTCTAGCATGTTTCTCAGTCTTTTTGCTCAGAAATTGAAAGTATCATTGTAGAGAATGTTTCATTACAGATCTTTTACCTCTTAAAGTAGGTTTATTCCTATATATTTTATTGTGTTTGAGGCATTGGGAGTATGTCTATGCTTTCTTTCTCAGCATGTTTGTTATTCCAATAAAGAAAAGTTAGAGACTTTTGTTGATTTTTTATCTTACTATTTTTCCGAAATCACTTGTTTCTACAATACTTCTTGTGGACTTTTCTGGATCTCTTATTTATAATTATCACATCACCTGCCATTATGGATAATTTGATTTCTTCTTTGCATTCCTTTAATTTCCTCTCTTGCCTTATTTTTCTAACTATGTCTTCAAGAACAGTTTTGAAAAGAAGTGAGGATAGTCAACAGTGCTGCCTCATTCCTGATTTTAATGAGATTTCAATTCTTTTGTCCACTTAAGATGATGTTGTCTGAGTATTTGTCATATATAGACTTACTATAGACTTTATTTTGGTAAGGTATTTTCCCTATGTCTCTTTTTCTCTCTTTCCCCCTCCCCTCCCTCTCTCCATCTCACCTCTCCTCTTCTCTTAGTCCCTCCCCTTTGAGTTTTATCATGAAGGTATATTGGATTTTGTCAAAAAGTTTTTCAATATCTATTAAGATGATCATGGGGTTCTTATTTTGAAGTCCATATTATTTATTGTATGCATTACCTAATGTGTATTGAACCACCCCTGCATGTCTAGAGTAAATCCAACTTGGGCATGGAGAATTATCTTTTTTATGTAAGCCTTTATTCAGTTTTCAAGGATTTTTTTTTTTGAGAATTTCAGCATCTATGTTTATCAGGAATCCTGGGCCATTTTTCTTTTTCATTGTATCATTATCTGTTCAATAATGCAGTGATATTGGCTTTATACAGGGAATTTTAGTGTGCTCCTTTTCCTCTATTCTTTAAAGTAATTTAAAAAGTATTGGTTGTAGGTCTTCTTTGAAAGTCTGGTAGAATTCTGTTGTGAACCCATCTGTGACTAGACTTTTTTAATCAGAAGCCTTTTTGTTACTGTTTCAATCTCCTTATTTGTTATAGTTATATGTAGGTTGTTGAGTTCATCTTAGTTTAATTTTGATGGTTTGGATAAATCTAGAAATTCATCCATTTATTTTATGTTTCCAGTGTAGTAAGAGAAGCAGGCTGTGTCCCGCCACCCGGCTAGCTTAACCCCTGAAATAACCATACAGAAATTGTATTAATTAACTGCCCTTCTTCCCAGTGTTCCGTTCTGTCTACTCCGCCTACCTGATTTCTGCCATATCAAAAGGCCAAGGCAGTTTCTTTATTCAGCCAATGAAAGCAACCTACACCAGTCCAGCTTTATGGAATTCAGGATTTTAAATATCATTTTATGATATTGTGAATTTCTTTGGTGTCCGTTGTAGTGTTTCTCTGTTCATTTCTGGTTCTATTAATTTGGCTTGTCTCTTTCCTTTCTTTGGTTAGTTGGACATAGTGTCTTCAAATCTTGTTTGTCTTCTCAAAGATCCAGCTCTGATAGACATTGATATTTTATATTATTTGATTTTTTGTTTCATAGATTTCTGTTCTGACTTTTACCATTTCTTGAGTTGCATCATTATTTTTTTGTTGTTGTTGCTTTTATTCTGATTCCCAAGCACTTAGAGATTCATCATAGGACTGTCCTTAATGTAACCCAGAGATTTTGTTTGTTGTCTTTTTGTATTCATTCAGTTCCAGGAATTTTTTTCGATTTTGTTCTGGACATAAACATCTTCCAATGATGAGTTGTTTACTCTCCATGAATCTGTGTACTCACTAAAGATTTGTCTGCTGTCTGTTAGAAATTCTACTACATTGTGGACAGAGAGGCTACATGAACTCATTTCAATGTTTCTCAATTGACTGAGATTTTTTTGTGTCCTAGGATGTCTTCTGTTTTTAATATGCTTCCATGTGCTACTGAATAGAATGTATATACTTTGGTGTTTGGGCAGAATATTCTATAGATATGGAAGTTCCATTTGATGTACAATGCCTGTTAATTCTAATGTTCCTCTGTTTATTTTTATCCAGCTATCTGTCTAGTGAAAAAAGTGAAGTGTTAAAATCATCCACAATTATTGGGTTTGTAATAATGTACCTTTAATTCTAGTGGTACAATTTTTATGAAAATGGGAGTACCCGAGTTTATGGCATATATGCCTAGGAGTATATGTCTTCTTTGTTAATTTTCTCTTGAATAGAATGAAATATCCTTTATCCGTTCTGCTTAGTTTTTACTTGAAGTCTATTTTGCCAGATATTAGAATAGCAAACCCTGCTTGTTTTCTGGCCCCATTTGCTTAGAATACTTAATTTTAGCACCCTCTGACTTTAAGGTGGTGCCTATATTCAAAGCTGTAGATCCCATATCCAACAGAAAGATGGATTTTTGTTCTCACCCCTTTCAGCTAGCTTATGTATTTTACTTGGAGGGGTTGATGTTACTAATATTAAAACTTATTATTAAAAGGGGTGTGCTGATTGAAGTCACAATTGGTTTACTTTTCTGTTTTGCTGTCTGGGTTCTTAGTGTACTTTGTGTTTCAGTAATTATAACTTCATTTGTTTTCTTTGTGTCACCTCTTGGTTGTTCTAATTTCTCTCCTCAGTCCAAAGCATTGCATCCATTCTTCTGTTTAGGGTTGGTTTGGGGGACATGAATTCTACTAACTTTTTTGCATCATGGAAAGTTTTCTTTACCCTTAAATTATTTCAGATAGTTTTGCTGGGTGTAGTAGCCTAGGTTGGCATTTAGATCTTAAAGTACAATCTCTAAAATGCAGGGACAAGTGCTCCAGACTTTCCTAACTTAAAAACTTTCTTTTGAGAAATCAGCTGCTGTTCTGATGGATTTTTCTTTTTATATTACTCATGTTTCTTCTTTTTCAGCTTTCATTACTCTTTCTTTGTTCTTTATATTTAGTGTTTTAACTATAGCATGTCAGGGGTAGTTTTTTTCTCATCTTGTCTATTTGGTGTTCTATGTGTTTCTTCTATTTGTTTTGGTATATCTTTCCTTGGTTTGGAGATGTTATTTGTGCCACGATTTTGTTAAAGATTTGATCTATGCCATCAACCAGAGATGCTGCTCTTCCTTGTATGCCTATAAATTTTAAGATTTTCATGGTGTCCCCTAGTTCCTACATGTCCTTTCCTATAGTTTTGTTTATCTATTTTTTTTATATCCTTTGCTTTTTTGATATAATTCCTCTAGTTTTTCTTCAAGGCTTGCTATTCTATTTTCTAAGGATGTTTCTTGCACTTTATAATTGTGTTACTGAAATTTTCATTCCCATATTCATTTTAGTTTGAGTTATACTCAATATTTCTATCTTTATACTGAATTCAGTTTTCAATTGTTGTATTATCTTTGTCAATTCATTAAGATTTATTTTTTTGTTTTGGGGGGCATATGTGCTATCAGAGTCTGCTTGTTTGTTTCCTGGCCACTCAGATCCAAAATAATCATACTGAACTATATTAATTGCAAGAGTGCTTGGCCAATGACCCTAGCATATTCCTAGCTAGCTCTTATATCTTAAATTAACCAATTTCTATTAATCTGTTTATCACCATGTGGTTGTGGCCTACTGGTAAGGTTTCATCTGGCATCTGACGTCTGTCTCCTGTGGTGGTGGCTAGATGGCTTCTCTTTGACACTGCCTACTCTCTCCTCCTCTATCTATTTGGAATTCCTTTCTTGCCCTATTCTGCACTGCAATAGGCCCAAAGTAGATTCTTTATTAACCAAAGATATTCACAGCATACAGAGGGGAATCCCACATCACCTCCCCTTTTCTGCCTAATTAAAAAGGAAGGTTTTAACTTTAACATGGTAAAATTACATATAACAAAATAGGTATCAAGCAAGAATTACACTTATAATATTTATATCTACTTTATCTTTTATCATAACTAAGGAAAACTATAATTATAACTATTATAGTTGAAGAATTAAAACTATTCTTCAACTCCATCAAAGACCCCATAAAGATATATTATTACCTAAGTAAACAGGAAGTGCATTGCAAAGCAACTTCCAAAACTCTAAATTGACAGAGACATATCACTGCCTAAACAGTCACCCAAAGTTCTTCTGTAATATTGGGGCACCCATATTCAGCCTACAGGCCCAGCAGACTTTTCCATGAAGCAAGAAATTTCAGAGACAGTTATGTCTATATTGGCAGTTTGTCAGTCACTTTCTTCTGTATCCTGCAGAATGTCTGGCAGACTCTTTCATGAAACAGAAACCACAAAGGACTATCTCACCTTTAGGCAAGTTCATCAGTAATTTTTCTGTGGGTCCTGTATGTCCAGTTTATACAGCATGACATCAAGAAGTCCAGGCAAGAGCAGTTTCTTGCCCAAATGACTTACCAACTTCATAAGGAGTCTCTTTGATGCCCATCACCCTCTTGAAGTAGATTGGTGCTGCCAGGAGCAGATGAGTTTCCTTACCATGAAAGATTCTAAATTCTTAAAATATTTTAAATGCTATATTCCATAGGTCTTTGAAAGGTTTGAAGATTATCTAACTGAAATACATCTCTCTATATCTAGAAAACCTAACTAACATGACTACAAGCTTGACTTTTATAGATAATTATATATTAATCTATATAATTAAAGATTATATAACTTTATATATAAAAGCTGCACAAACACAATCCCTTAATCAAAAGCAGAAATATACATACAACAAAATTGACCTTAATTTTGTATCAATAAAGATTCATACCAATGCAAACTATTCATCTCTATATCATATTGCCCTTTAAATGTAAATAAACATTTATAAACAATCATTTAGGGAATTTGGGCATAGTCCTTTCTAAATTGTTTCCTGCTTTTTTTTTTTGTCATGAAGACCTTTCACAGGGGTCTTATTTCATCAAACTATATTAGTCTGGAAGAAATCCACAGGTTCACATCTTCTATGGAAACAAAAGCAGAACCTCCTTTCCAAAGCAACATATGTTTGGCCCAAATTTTGAAGGCAAGATACCTTTAAAGTATGTATGTTGGTGTAGCTTAGTGGTGCATACAATGAAATGTCTCTTTGTACTTAGCTCCTTCACAGTCAAAAAATGTAAAGAAAACACAATAATATACATAATTCAGACTCTCTGTGAGTATCCTATCTTTATATGGCTTATTTTTCTTACTCTATTACTTTTTCTACAAGTTTAATATTTATTTTATTATCTTTAATCCTTTAATTTATGACTATCTGTACTCTTTTATATTACTTTTACTGTCTACTCTTTTTCTTCTCTCTCCCAAGCCTTCGTATATTTATCCAACACTGTGACCTATTTAGAGGTCTTTTTCATCTGAATCTGCCTTTATTGCATATCTGTAATTATTTTCTGACCAGGAATGCACTTTTTTCTTTTAAATGCTAAGCAATCATGGCTATGACCAACTCCGCAGTCCTGTTGACTCTTCCAAATCCAACGTGGTGGAGGCATGTTTGTTGCCTCTGAGAGTGATGTATGCTGCCCCAGCTCCAGGGCCACAGCAGGTCTAAGTCACCATTAAGCATCTAGGAGCATGCTGCTCACAAACCCCATTTAAGTGCTCAGCCTCGTGAAAGAGTCAGAGTTCATGATGTCATCACAAGGGTTCCCTGCCCTCTCTTAGGACTGGAGGGGGAGTGGGAAGAAAGCGGGTAGAGGGGAGGAAGTGTAAATTTTGATTCCTAGTATTAATAAAGTAATAAATAAATAAATAAATAAATAAATAAATAAATAAATAAATAAATAAATAAATAAAAATTGGCTTATCTCCAATAGCCAAGATATAGAAGCAACTGAAATGTCTGTGGAATAAATCAATAAAATTTCATATATACAAGATTATACTCATAAAAAAACAAACTTTTTTGATGAAGCACATGAAGTAGCTGTAGGTGTGTTACTGATGGCCTGGTAATTTTGCAACATCGGGCCTTGGGAGCACATGTTCAATGCCTGCAAAACTGAAAACCTCAAGGCAAATAAAGCATTTGAAGTAATGCTTGTCTACAGACTCTCCTTACTATGTAGATTGTAATCCTTATTATGTTGATCTTCACAATCAGTAGGTATCTAAGCAACAATATACATACACACACACACACACACTAGAACTACCTTTTGAGCACTATATAAGGGTGCTAAAGCTTTTCTTTAGGATTTCATACACGAGTAGATTTTATTTATAACATTTCTAACCTGCTGTCACCTCCATCTTCTCCTGTCTTCCACACTCCATCTTATTCATGACTTTTTCTTTAATTAACTTTATGCACTCACAAACAGATGTTTATAAGTATATTTTCCTGAATCCGTTTAATGCTGATAACTTGGGATTGGACAACCTATCATGGGGCTCATCCCAAGAGAAGATCGATTCATTCCCTCTCAGCAGTCATGTATTGTCTGTACTTTTCATCTATGGATTCAGCTTCCCTGTCATATATAAAAGAGACTATTTCACAGTACATGTCTAGGTCCTCTGGCTCTTACAGTCTTCCCATGCCCCCTTCTGGGGTGTTTCCTGAGGTTTGTTTGTAGGGGATATTGTAGATTTATCAGTTGGAGTTGTAATAAAAGGAGAAATGGAAAACATGAAAGGGGGGGAACAAGACAATACAGAAAGAGGGGCATGGAAAAATAAACTAAGTACCTTTGAAAAAGCCATAGAGAAATGATATATATTTTATTATTATATTATATATTATAAATCTATAATGAGAAAATGAGGTTATAATGAGGTGATATATAAGTATAAATATATCAATATATAGCTATATCTATGTCTCTACATCTATATCTATATATTGAAGCTATTTCATTTGAGGTGATAATGGTCTTCCCAAGAGTCATAGACTAACAAAAATCCCCATTGTCAAGGATTTGTTGGAAACCTCCCAATATCCCCTTGTTCTGTTGGTCGGCAAAGTCCAAGCAAGTTAAAAACAATATAATGTGCTACTATTGTTTTCACTTGCTTTCCAGAACTTGAAGGTAAGTCTCTATTCTACAGACAACACATTCTTCAGACAAAGGACTTGGCAGAATTGAGTCAGCACTGATCTGGAAGCCTCCTCCCTGAGGACTACCTCTCAGTATATGGAACTTCTATGCAAGCTGCCAAGAATGAAAATCAATCAGTTGTCCTAATCAGCTGTAAAGCCCGTGAATCACAATGACAAGCATCCAAAATATCCACAAGGCTTCAATACTGGCATATATATCTTGAGGGGAGAGGGGTAGAGACAGCTGTTTTAACTGGACTTGAGGTCAGCTCAATAGGAAGAAATTTATGCTTAGTACTGGAAACTGAGCCAAGTATTTGCAGCTGATAAAGTCATTTACACTAGAGATGAACCTATCACTGCTATTTTCCTAAACCAATATAATTTGTAACTGTATTCTAAATAACTATCTTTACTCTCAGATAAGTGTCGCTCTCATCATTTATCAAAGAAGTTCTTTTTGCAGTAGATGAAAACTAATAGGAATCCACATCTGTTCAAAATGCAGGGAACAAATGACCATGGGTTGCTAAAACTTTTGATATATAGGATCTTGAAGTGGAAATTTTCCTTCATGTTTTACCCATATGTTTGGCCATAGTGGAAAAGTGATAGGAGTCAATGAGTTAAAGAGTTAGTAGATGATGCAATAAATAGCAATAGGGAGAATGCAACTGGTATAGATAATAGAAAATGGAGGCTGCAGGTTGAGATAGTCTCTTATGGCACTGTTAAGGTGGCTCCCATTGTTTCTTAAACATGTAAGACAGATAAGGCATGGTTGAAATTGACTTTACTGATAGGACCAGATGTCAGCACAATGGCAACATCAGATGAAGGCTCTGTTGGGGTGATATCCAGGCCTTTGACAGATAAACAAGAGCAGGAGTCTATGGATGAATTGTTATCCAATATGAGCTTGAACAGTCTGATATCACTAAGAAGTGCCTATTTCTGCCCATCAGACTTATCAAAGACAGCAGCAACACAGATTATTGGGTTTATTTTATATTATTAATTTCAGTATGAGAATGTGTGATTTGGAAGGGTTTCCCAGTTCTTCAAAGAAGCTAAGGACAAAGAGGAATATTAACTCACTACCCTATTATTTCAGCCATATTTACCTTAAAATATAAGGTATATATAAAATAAAAAGAAGGGGTGCAAAACAGCTCAGTTTGTGATTGGATATTCTCTTCATGGACATTTAATTCTGTTCCAATATTAATGTCTCAGATTTCTTTTGTACATTAGACAATTTAAGATGCTTGGAATTTGAATGTTTATTGGATCTACCAAAAATTTAGAGATGAGTTTTCTATTTAAAGATTTCTATGTAATAGTACAGAATAGCATGCTGTAGGTACAATAAGCAGTCTTAGTAGCTTAAAGCTGGGAATTTGAACTTAGCTGTTCAACTTGGATGTAACTGGTAAACCTCCCCTTTCTCTAAAACAGAGAGACTTATGCCTCAAAATTGATTGATAGTGTATATGAGGCTAACATGCTGTGCTGTTAATTCATGCAGTTTATATGTGGTTGCTTTGCCAAACAAAGTTAAAGGAAAAAGGATTTTATGAGGATGTTCCAGATAGCTTTCCACACTGACAGCAGTAATGTGCATCCCACACAAAGGGCTCAAGGGTTCTTAATTCTTATTCTTAAAAATTGTTTCTTTCTATTTTTATAAAAGCATGAGAAAAACAGCTCATTTTCATTTTAATTTACATTTCTGTGATGATGGAGTTGAGCTTTGTTCAGGTACCTGTTGGCTATTATTATGCCTTCTTTTGAGTTACGTCTATTCAATTCCCTTGTTCATGTTTAAATTAGATTATTTATTCTTCCAAGGAGGTGGATGAATTGAATGCTGTCAGGCAACCTCAGCTGAGAATTCTTGGAATTAGGTTGCATGGTAAAGAGAGAGAAGAAAGCTGAGATTTCTGGTTTTCACAGCTTCCCTCTGTGGGTCCCTGCTCTCTGTGTATCAGCACATATTCTCCGTGGATTCAGAGACAGCTCAATTACTCTTCAGTAACCTTGTTTATACAAATTTGAAGAAGATTGGTGTTACCCACAACCAAAATATCCTTAATTAAGATCAAGCTGTAATGTATAAACACATCATTTCCCTTTCTTATTAAGAAAGGTCTCGTAAGGACACAGCAACCATCTCGTGTGAATGAAGCTAGTAATGGCACAGTCTTAGACTAGCCTGAGAGCCAGTTCAGACCTTTCAAATCTCATTGGGTAAGTGCTGCCTTTTCCGTTCTATGTAGACCCAGCTCAGGATTATGCAAAGTCAAAGACATTTGTCCTTCCACTAAAAAAGGGACATGGAAAATCACCTTCTTTCTCTGAAGCATATTAGACATGATGGCCTTTGTGACCTCTAGGCTGTTCTACTTTTTCCACTACACAGCTGGCAGAGCCCCTTAAGACTTGACCTCATTCCCTAAACTAGGGGATTCTTTTGTGTAGTTCCTGTGCTGAGTAGCTTTTTGAAACCTTCTGGGTTCTACAAATAGTTATTGACATAATGGTTAAACAAGAGATGCTGTGGCCCCCCAGGAAATTCAGAAATCCAGAGAATAATGATTCCCCCCAAAATGCCAGTCTTGGGTAAGAGGAAGATTGTAGAGTGTATCCACACCCAAGGACAGCTGTTTCTCTTTGGTGCATTCTTAGTACTGGAGATCATGATCATCAGTCTGTTGACACCGGAGGTTAGATGAATCATGGTCTTTACTTTTCTTTTCTTTTTTACACATCAGAAGCAAGGTCCCAGTAATACCTGTATATTGCCTTTAAAATCACCTCACACCCTTGGCTTCTCTGTATAGACTTGCTTATTTTTCTGCTTCTGATTATTCACCCAGAAACAAATTATGACATATGGATAAGCAAATGTATATTCATTGAGTTTCTCTTAATTTACTCAGTTTGGTCATAATTTTGTCTCAAGCTCCATACAAACAATTCAACTCAGGCAAACTTTAACATCCCCTCTTCTTAGTGACTATTGCTTCATCATCCTTTTCTCCCTTGTGTGCCTCCCCTCCCTTGTGTGTCTCACTCCCTCCACCCCATCCTTTACCTGAACCAGCATGAAAAGTTTTCAGCAAAGTGGAAAATGTACTGCAAGAATGCTCACAGGTCACCAACAACACTCACAGGTCATCAACAATGCTCACAGGTCATCAACAATGCAAACAGGTCATCAACAATGCTCACAGGTCATCAACAATGCTCACAGGTCATCAACAATGCTCACAGGTCATCAACAATACTAACAGGTCATCAACAACACTTACAGGTCATCATCAACAACACTCACAAGTCATCATCAACACTCACAGGTCATCAACAACATTCACAGGTCATCAACAACAATTACAGGTCACCAACAACACTCAAAGGTAATCAACAATGCTCACAGGTCACCACCACTACTTTCCCCTTACATATGGGTTAGAGAAGTATTTTTGGACCCTTCATTTATCCTTGGTTTGTAATTGATGTTAGTTGTCCCAGCAGATATTGTATTGGTACTGTTGTTAGCCTAGATTTCTTACTGCCAGTGTCTTCCTGACACTGAGTTATATACAAATAAACTAATAAATAACTGTGTTGGTTAGGTTTTGTTTTGTTTGTTTGCTGTCAAAAGACACTATGATCACATCAACTCTTATAAAGAAAACATTTAATTGGGGTAGATCACTTAGAATTTCAGAGGTTCAGACCATTATCATTGTGATGGGAAGCATGGCAGTGTGCAGGCAGGTGTAGTCCTGGAGCAGCTGAAAGTACTGTATCTTGCAGGCATCAGGAAGTCAGCTGATTCATTGGACAGTATCCAGAGCATAGGAAACCTCAAAGCCCACCCCCACAGTGAAACCCTTCCTCCAACAATGCAGTATGCACTCCAACAAAGTCAAATTTCCTAATAGTCTCATTCCCTATGTGATTATGGGGGTAAATTATATTCAAATTACCACATTCCATGCCCTGACCCCCCCACAAACTTGTAACAATATGATAATGCAAAATGCTTTTAGCCTAGCTTAGTTTAAAACAGTTTCAACAATGTTTAAAAGTCCAAAGCTCAAAGTCTCTTTTGAAATTCATGCAATCTCCTAATTGTAATCCCTGTAAAAACCAAAATTTAAAAAAAAATCAATTACTTGCAACATATAATAGCACAAGGTTTACATTATCATGCCAAAATGTGGGGAAGGGAGCATAGTGAGGAAATACTGGACAAAAGCAAGGCCAAAAACCAGCTGGGCAAACTCCAAATTCTGTATCTTTGTGTCAGATGTGGAAAGGTTCCTCAGATCTCCAACTCCATTCAGCTTTGTTGACTGCCACACACTTCTTTCGCTCAGGCTAGCTCTTCTCTCTGTTAGCAGCTCTTCTTGACAGGTAGCCCACAACTGGCATCTCTAACATTTTGGGGTCTCCAAGACAATACAAATATCAACTTCACAGTTTCACACAATGGCCTCTCTACTGAACCTCCATTCAGGGACACCTCTTGTTAATCCCACCCATTGAGAATAAGGCCACCACCACAGTTTAAAGCTAAACTTGAAGCAAGTTTTAATTAAACATTAGTCAGTGGATGGGCTCTGACCCAGGCCATACCCAGATTTCTGGAGAAATGGCCCCAAACCAGGGTTTGCAGCTACAGAGAAATACTCATAATATATTACATTCCATATCAGGTTCAATCAGGAGCAAGCATGCAACCTGACATTCTCCAGCCTACATCCAGACACAGACAAGCATGTATCCTGATGTACTTCCTGTAACATGAGGGCCTGGTTTGGTTTCTGTCCTCCCACCAGGTCCCACAGTCATTAGGTCCCAAAGAATCACACAGAGAGTCTACATTAGGTTATGAACTGATTGGCCCATTAGTTCAGGCCTCCCATTAGCTCTTGTAGCTTATATTAACCCATTATCCCTATCTATGTTAGCCACATGGCTCAGTACCTTTCTTAGCGGGGCAGGTCACATCCTGCTTCTTCGGTGGCACAGGCAGGAATGCCAAGAATTCCTGCTTCCCAGAATTCTCCTATCCTACTTCCTGTCTGGTTGTCCCACCCATGCATCCTGGCTAATGGCCAATCAGCATTTATTTAAATCATGATTGACAGAATACGGACAATTCTCCCGCACCCATTTCCTGCCTATAAACCTCTTGGCAAATGTAGGCAGGCACATCTTGAGCAGATAAGTCAAACAAAATTTTTTAGGGAAGTGGAAAAAATGTGGCTTGCTTATCTCCCATAAACAATACCATCCAGCATTTCAGAAACTATCTGTCTTTGGGCAAAGGACTTGTAGATCAGAGGCATTTTGTTTCAAGGATCTCTAAGACATAGTAACTAAAACTTAAAATGTAACTTTGGCTCTCAGACTCTAACACTTGCTTTGTTTCAGCTAAAACAAAGCTCATTCTTTGAGCATAAGGTAAGTTTCATAACCTCTTTCTTCTACCCTAAAGCTGGAACCACATGGCCAAAATTGCTAAGTTCTCCTGCTTACTGGGACTGAAACATGACCCCTTCATTCAATTACATTTTCACCAGCTTTCTGTCCTTCACTCTCTAAGCTTGGCTGCCCTGAAACTTGCTCTGTAGACCACTTGGCCTCAAACTCAGAGATCCACCAGCCTCTGCCTCCCCAGTGCTTGGATTAAAAGTGTGCCCCACCATACCCAGATCTAAGCTTTTCTTATTCTCCTTTCCAAAAGTTTAAAACTTAGCTGGGTACAATCTTGCCCTGAAGTCACCACTTCCTTTATTCTATTTCTTATTCCATTTATCTCCTTGGACACAGAACATAGCTCTTTTCCATTTTCTGGTGCTCTTTTTCTCCTCAAATATTTTTTCTTGCTAGCTTGCTCCTTTTCATTGTATATCTTCATTAAAGCTAATACAAGTAACCACAAAACAAAGTCCATACTAGACTGTTTTGAGATGTTTTCTGCTAATGGAATTAATCCAAAAGACTTCACTTCAGCTTCAGGCAGACTCTTAGACACGTGCAAAAGGTAGACACTTTCTTCACCAAAATATCCCAAGAACGATCTCTAGGCAACATACTAAAATTCTCCACTTCTGAATGATCTTGAGTGAATCCCCCGAAAGTCAAATAACTCTTAGCACCTCTGTTTTCCATGCTCCTACTATGGACCCATTAAGCAGTGCTTAAAGCATTCCACTGCTTTCCTAACCCAAAGTACCAAAGTCCAAATTCCTCCAAAGAATAACATGGTAAGGCCTATTACAGTAATACCCTAGTCCCTGATGCCAACTTCTGTCTTAGTTAGGGTTTCTACTACTGTTAAAAGACACCATGACCATAGCGATTTCTACAAGGAAAAGTAATTGGGGTAACATTTACAGTTTCGGACGTTAGGTCCATTAACACCATGATGGGGAATCTGGTTGCATGCAGGTAGATGTGGTCCTGGAATATCGAAGAATCTTATATCTTCTAGGCAGTAGGAAGTCAATTGGCACACTGGGCAATATCCTGAGCATAGGAAGCCTCAAAGTCCACCCCACAGTAACATAATCTCTCCAGTAAGGCCATACGCACTCCAAAAAAGCCATGCCTCCTAATAACCTATGAGGTTACGGGGGTCAATTACATTTAAACTGCCACAATAACTGATTTCATACCTGCTACAAGGTAACATAGAATTCATGGCGGGCGGTGGTGGCACATGCCTTTAATCCCAGCACTCGGGAGGCAGAGGCAGGCAGATCGTTGTGAGTTTAAGGCTAGCCTGGTCTACAAAAGCTAGTTCCAGGACAGGCTCCAAAGCTACAGAGAAACCCTGTCTCGAAAAATAAAAAAAAAAGAAAAGAAAAGAAAAAAAAAGAATTCTTTCAAACTAAAATTTAACATCATTCTTTGAATTTTGTATTTCAGGGTAATAATTTACAAGCCTCTATTTCTCTTGACAGATCTACACAAGAAGAAACACTGAGGAAAGGTAAAAGCTATATTACATTGCTCAGCCTTTCAATAAACAGTGTCCTTCCTTTCAGGAACATCAGACTTCTCCATGTTCTCTCTGAACTTTGTAATTGCGTTTCATATCTCTTTAGCTAGATGCCAGATATGAAATGGATCCAATAATCATGGCAAAATGAAAGCATTTTCACTACTTGCCTTGAAGCCAGTTGCATCTTAAATTGGTAAGAAATTCTGAGTAAGCCCCAAACAGTGATAGCTATGCTACTGTAATGTGAGGAGCTGCAGATGTGGGGAATGTATCTTATGATTTTATTCAAACCTGCCTCCTCCTTAGAAATTCATATAAGAAGTAAATATATATGACATGGAAAGGGAAGGAGGTGAGGGAATGAGATGGGGGGTTATTAGATATCAGGGCTCAAGGTTATCTTAACTAAATTTTGATCCCCTAAGCTGTCAAATTCACTCTCATTGAACTCTGAATAAAGCAACATTTTTATCCATCTTTGTCAGATGTCATAAGGCACAATGATCGAAACCATAGCTCAGGTCAGTCAAAGGCTACAGGTCATCCATGGGTATGTTGGATTTAATTCTATGTTGTGTTTGAAACCTTGTGAATGAGAATGTTTTTAGACAGAATGATTGTGTTTCAGACCCAAATGGGATGTCTCCATCAGATCCCTCCTCTCAGAGCTCAGGAACCCTGCAGTAGAGGAAGCATAAAGAGTATATGAGTCAGAGAGGATGAAGAAAACCAAGAAAACAAAGCATTCTAAATCCTATGATTAAAGCTCCTCATAGGGATGGAGACAGCATGCACAGGGTCAGCATGGATCTGCACCAGGTCCTCTGCATGCATACATATCATGGCTTCCAGTTTAGTGTTTTTATGGGATTCTTGAGTATGTGAATGAGTGTGTCTCTGTTTCTTGTGCATTCTCTTGGGCTCTTTGCCTTCTGCTTGTTTTGTCGAATTTTGATGTTTTAGTTTTTATTTTATTCTATTTTATTTTATTTTTATTGCTTAGAAGTATATTTTTTTCTAATGAGAAACAGAAAGGGAATGGATCTGGATGGGAGTGCAGATGAGGAATAACTGAGAGGAGAACCCATAATCAGGATAAATTATATGAGAAAAAATATTTTCAATAGATGGAAAAAAACAAGAACAAAAGAGTGTTTTTCAGTTCCAGCCCTACCAGTACATATTATTCCATATTCAACCATATACCTCATTTTTTTCTTTCTTGAATCAATGTTATACATGTTTATCATGTGTTTTAATCATATTCACCCACCACCTTCTCTTGTCCCCCTTCCCAGTGAAACCCTTCTTCTTCCCAATGCGCTCCTCTTCTATACTTGTTTGACCTATTAGCTAAGGCTTTTTATTAACTTGCTTTTATCATTTTTTTAGTCTACATTTTACCACAAGGCTTGTGGATTGTTACTACATACCTTGTTTCCCCAGTGGTTGTTGGTATTTCCCTCAACTATGCTTTCCCACCTAGCTATATTCTGCCCTGCCATAGGCCAAAGCAGATTCTTTATTAACCAATGGTAATAAAACATATTCATGCATACGGAGGGGCATCCTGTATCAGTATCCTTTATCATGACTCCCAGTTTTAAGGAGGGCTGCTTGCATGCTCATGGTTTAGGAATTATTTACTAGAGCAATGGCTATACCACTGAAAACACTGACACTCCCATCCACAGGAACCTTTAACGGTCAATAGTTCCTTAGAGATGAGCCCTTTACATATTCATTATGAAATGATGATGGGCATAAACATGATACACAGACTTGCATGCAGGTAAAACACCCATGCACATAAAATGAAATTTTAAATAAAGACACTTATGAAGAAACAATCCTTGGATTTTCTTTTTTTTAATTCTTTTTTATTTTTATTTAGCTAATGAAGACAATTTTGTTTTATGAGTAATTCTCAAAAAATAAAAGTGTAAGACATTCTTTAATGTATTTAGAATTGTGCACTTTAAGCTAAAAAGAAAAGAAAAATCTGAAACTATTATGACATTTACTGTATTATCAGTAGTGCTACAAATTCTTCCCTCTTGAAGAAGCTTTTATTATCCATTCCAGATTGTTCTTTCAGGAACTTGTATTATATTCTTCTTTGGAGATAAAGATGTCAAATTCCAAGGAAATCCCAGAACTATAAACAAAAAATATAGAGTGGGGGCACACAACTTTCAATACATAATGACATTCTGAAAGGACGTTTCAATCTGTCCTTGTCTTACTGTTTTCTTGAAAGTAATGGCTTTTCTTAAATTAAACCAGGAAGAAAACAAGGATTCATTACTCACAGGAGCAATGCTAATTGTGAAAATTTAATGTGTGTATTCTTGAATACAAGGAATTTAATATGAGTTACTATTTCTCTCTAGAGATGAAACGGTAATTACCGTCAGGAAGTATGGGAAACAGGGACTTACTTCACTTGGTAACAGTATGTCCTTCGCAGACCAGTGGAAGTTTCTGGGTGTCAAAGGGCCAGTGAGATTTTTGGGCTAAAAATTATAAAAGGTGAGCCTGACCTGAATTAAATGATGCCAATCTTGTATCAAATTACTGACATAAATTTTGGACAAATATTTTAAATTTGCTTGTTAAAACTATTAACATTAGAAAAGACTCCAGCCATTGTATCCCTGTAGGTTCCCCTCTCTCTGTTTCTATCTGCTAGCCTTGTGAATCAGTTCACTTATCCAGTACAGAAAATACATTGGGAAGGAATAAAGGGCAAAACAGAGAGTCAGGAAGTTCTTTCTTATATTAAGCTGAAACATCATCTCTTATAGCATGTTCCTGCTTTCTGTCTTAGGAAGCGAAGATGATTAGATCTTCATGACATATTCAAAACCAGCAGTCATGTGCTTCTCAGGACCTTCTCCTACTTCTGATTGTCTTTTAACTCTTAAGTTCCATGGCATCTCATCTAAGTCATTCAGTACTTCTCTTCAGTAGGAAACAATTTCAGACATTGAATTTTATTCCCCCTGCACAATACCTGTCTGTGAGAATGTGCAAATATATTTTCAAATGACTCTAAGGAACAAAGTTTAATATAACTAAAGAAATGTACAGTGCTGTGGTTTGAATATTTGCATCGTCCAAAATGCATCTTGAAATTTAATAGCTATTACAGCATTAAGTTTAAAGAGGTGGGACCATCAAGAAGACTCAATTATGAGCTTCCTGCATTTACTGGAGAAATAATGTCTTCATAAAGGAAAGTTTAGTGTTTCATCTGATGATGCATCAGATAACAAGTCTTGTTTTTTTTTTCCCTCGAGGTTCAGGTGAGATTCACAGATGGGTTATATCATTGATGAATCCCCCAAATCCAAGGTCATGTATAGCATGGGAAGGGAAGGGAAGTGAAGGGAAAGGAAGGAAAGAGAAACATATTTCTTTACTGAAATCATCTAAGGAAATGCCAATCAATCGCTTAGTTACTAGAAATAAATAACAAAGTCATTAAAATAATTTTTTTTAACTTGCCAGCTTCCAGAATGTTGGAAAATGAATGCTTTCTTCATAAGTTACCCATATTCAAGTATTCTTTCACAACAATGCAAAATGCATGAAAGGAATTTTGTACATAGGACAGCAGTTAGCCCATATTTCGTTATCATCACATGTCCTTTGCAAAAATATGTGAATCCGCAAGGGTATCAACATTTGCATATACATTGAACTGAAATTTAGAAAACAATAGCATGTATTCTTCAATTCTTAAATATTGCACAGTTTCAAACTGCTATTATACAAAATAAATTAATACTACATTCAGGACAGCTAACTCATCATGAATAATACAATAATTTCTGGTTGTTTATTAGATTTTATGAGAAACTGGGTCTGTGGTGTAATTGTCCATTATTAAAATACTTTAAAGGATCAGAAGCATAAATGTAACAAAAAAATCAATTATCCTTTCATCCTTTTGTTGCCCCTGTTGTGTAACAGTCATCACTTATTAGCTTAAACCAATCAATGACAGCAGGTTTCAACTAAGCAGTCCCAGTGTTAACTTATGAATGCAACTATTTGTAACATACTCTTCATTATTTAATATGAGAATCATCTGCTCACTATTAAGAAGCAAGTTGAGTTTGGCACAGACTCACAGTAACAGAATGCAAAAAATTGCAAAAATATAAATACAAGGTCAAAATATACTTTATTACTACATTGATGAATTTTGTTCATTTTTACTTTTTGTTTATTCTTTGAACCTTTCATACATATATACAATGTATTTTGAGCATACTGAACAGCCTCCCTCACACACAGGATACCTCCAACTGCCCCCAGGGTCACCAACCAATCTCTCTCTCTTTCTTTTAACACTATTTTATTAATTATTTGAGAATTTCATAAGATGTATTTTCATCATATTCATTCAACTTCTCCCCTTATTCCTTCCAGATATGCCCCACCTTCCTAGCCTACTTCATATCCTCTTTTATGTTTTTACTTAATATCCCATGGACTCCAGTTCAGGCTGTCCATATACTTCTGGGGAAGGAATCTACTGGAACTTAGTCAGCTGACCAGGAGCCACACCCTTAAGGAAAACTGACTCTTTCCCCCCAAGAAGACATCATCTGTAACTCAGTTGAGGTTGGGGTTCATGAGCTTCTTCCTACTCTATGCTAAAATGCTTTCTGGCTTGACCTGTACAAACAACCACAGGTGCTACAAGGAGTGCAGTGGTCTTTTCATGTCCAGAAAACTTTTATTTTGGCCCAGTCCTTCCTGATTTTTGGCTCTTAGAATCTTCTTGCCCCCTTTCTACAATGGTGCCTGGATGTTGAGCATACAGATGTTCTATTTGTGGCTAAGTTCCTGACAGCTGCTTATCCTCTGAATTTAGATCAGTTGAGAGTATTTGTATTAACCACCATCCTCTGCCCAAAGAACTTCTCTGAGAGCCTCACTAGTGTACAGCTAGAGAAATAGAAATTCAGAGACCAGTTTGCTACATGACCAGTTAACCAAATAGTAGTAGTAGGTCACTCCTGGGGCCACTGAGCTCCCCAACCCTTGGTTCTTAAACAGATTTTTAGTAGCATGCATTTGTTTCTTCCTATGGGATGGGAATAAAATCCAAAGCAGAAAACGGTTAGTTAAAATAAAATACTGCGTCTCTATTGCACCAATGGGCACCCATGCCATTTATTATTGCATTTTATGAGATTCACAGATGGGTTATATCATTGATGAATCCCCCAAATCCAAGGTCATGTATAGCATGGGAAGGGAAGGGAAGTGAAGGGAAAGGAAGGAAAGAGAAACATATTTCTTTACTGAAATCATCTAAGGAAATGCCAATCAATCGCTTAGTTACTAGAAATAAATAACAAAGTCCTGTCATTAAAATAATTAAGAAAAACCTGAACCTCGAGGGAAATAAGCAGCATTCAAAATTCATAACTGTTTATATTTTAAATACACAGTTGCCTGACATATAGATAATTTTGTAAGCAAAATAAAATCATAATTTAAAAACTAAATGCTGTATCTATTATTCAATTGGGAAATTTTCTCAGAAATGAAAGTTCTGTTTACTCTTGTCAGCTCTTCAAACTTTCATTTGTGGTCAACAAGTGTGTAGAGACATGCATGTGCCAATAAACAAGGAATCTTAGGGACACAATTCTGCTCCCAGAAAGCCAATTATGTAACCGAATAAACATCACATAGGTGAATGAAAATATCTTTGCAAAGGGTTTGAGAACCTCAAAGTCCTTTTGTGACTATAATTATTTCATTTTGCTCTTACAGACAGCACTTATCAGTAAGCTAATGGTTAAATTGAATGAAGAAATGTCATGATTCTGAAGAGTATTTCTTGACAAATGTGTGATAAATGCATTATTTTATTTCTTTGTGGCATTTAAAAATAATGAATAGAGCTAGACAATAGCACGATGCTTTCTAAGGGCAGTTATACAAGGATCACTAAAGATATTGACAGTGTTCTGTAAGAAGTTGGAAGAAATTATAAGAAAGCTTCATTACAAAGACATGCTAAATTATAATATAGAATGTTTAACTAGATGTAAACATTAGACAGCACATCAGTTATCAGAACATCACAAGAGGCCACAAAAATAAATGCAATATTTATGTTTTATACATCAATTCAAAATAAACTATTTTAATTATAAAAATAATTATAGATAAAAGGGAATCCAAAATATAAAAGGTAATTTCATTATGTTTATAACATTTTGAACCTGAATCAGTCACCATATTGAGTAAAGTCACATCCCATCTGTTCTTGTTATGTTCTGATGAGAACTGAAGTTAATATTGTTTCAAAGAATGAGAAGAAGAGAATCAATCATGATGAATGCTAATGAGGATATATTATAAAAGGTGTGAATCTGGGTATGAATGAAAATTAGAATAGCCACATGGCAAGAAGTATGGTGGTTCCATGAAAATGTACCTATCAATTGGCTCTTCAACCCCCCACCCCACTGAATGCACAGCAAAAGCAAATGAAATCAGCATGTTACAGAGACATCAGCCCTCCCATATTTTACAGCAGCAGAGATATTAAATCAACTTGCATCTATCACTAGGTGATTGTATAAAATATTAAAACCCAAGATAAATATCCATGGTGGAATGCTATTTATTATAAACATACAGCTGTCATTTACAACATGTAGGGGGGCAGGCATAATCTGGAAATGAACTAAATATCACATGATCTCTCCTCGAGATGTGATATGAGACTGTCATTCTCGAGTAGAACAATGGTTACCAGCAGAAGTGGGGAGAGGAAAGGAGGGAAAGATCCGGAGGAAGACTTTCAAGTCCTTTTTAGCCATTTGTTGAGTAGGCTTCTGTGGAGTATTTTATTTTCATGTTGTGCAAACATTCCACCTTTGGAATTTAAAAATTATCCCAATTTTAAGCTGAAGAACTGACGTTCATAAACCCTTCCAGAATGTCAGTGAAGATAATTAATGACAGTCAAGTCTTTAACTGCAGAGACATGGAAGAAAGGAGAAATATAAGTAGTTACCAAGAAAAGGAATAAAATAAAGAAAAAACAGACTTCAGAAGGTGTTTTCAGTTGAACCATTCAAAGTTGGCCTGGACCACATAGCAGGAGCAATCCTATACCAAAATTATGAGCTGTATTTGATATTTTTAAATATTTTATTTATTTATTATATGTAGAGTGCTCTATATGTATGGTTGCATGCCAGAAGAGGGTGCCACATCTCATTACAGATGGTTGTGAGCTACCATGTGGTTGCTGGGAATTGAACTCAGGACCTCTTGAAGAACATTCAGTGTTCTTAACCTCAGAGCCATCTCTCCAGCCCCCATAGTTGATATTTACATATAAATATATTTAAAACATTTAAACTGTCTCATGATCTCTTTGTTTTCAGAATCAACTCTGTCTCAACAACAACAAGAAGCAAAGCTGGGTGAAATAAGGGTTAAATAATTTGCAAAACACAGGAACAAGGAAAGATGCAAGGAGGGTTTATGCTTGATGGTCCAGAAATTCTCATTGTGAAAGTAAATCAATGGAACTTATTCCTGGGTGTGTAGTCACTGATTTGATTGCTTTATATTATTTTGTCTTTCAAAGGTGACAATCACTGAACAAGAGTATTAGCATGAGATCTTACCTGACCATCTGTCTGAACATTGGTTCAGATTCCAGAGCTCAGGAGCAGGTACTATAAGAGCCTCTAACTGCCTTAGGCTTCTACACAGATGGAAGAAAGCCCATTGCTGCACTGAGAATTCTGGGACATTAAAATCCTCTGCAATCATCTTACTAATTAATTTACTTACTTAATAAAAACATAGTATCCATGTCATAACTATACCATTTTTTCTAAAGTTGTTGTTTGTCTTTGTCACTTTTGTAGTAATGAGGCACGCGGGCCTGCTTTTTGTCCCAGCAGCGTCCCAGCGGCCACCCGGCTCCCGCCGCCCGGTGCCTGGCTAGCTTATACCCGAAATAATTACACGGAAACTGTGTTTATTTAAATACTGCCTGGCCCATTAGCTCTAGCCTCTTATTGGTTAACTCTCAAATATTTGTTTAACCCATTTATTGCACAGTTGTTTATTATCTTAGTCTTTAAGTTAGATAGGTATTGAGAATTGTAGATCAGTAGTCATCTATGTTTGTTATATTTATAATTAGACTAATCAGGTTCTTTAGATACATAGAGATTATATTCATTATAGATAGATAATCTTTAACCTCTTCAAGGAGCTGTAGAAAATGGCCTTTAATATAATCTAGAATTTCGTAGTTTCGCGACAATAAGACACACTCACTCCTGGTAACACCAATCTATTCCCAAGAGAATGTTGAGCACCAGAGACACTCCATCTGGAGCCTTTCTTCTTGGCAGAACTGGCCTCTGGGCAAAGAAATGCCCATACCTCAACCACTGACAGAGATACCGAGTATCCGTAAATGGATAAAACAGAACTGTCATATCCTGCCAAGACAGGGTAAGATAGTTTTGAAAAGTTTCTTGCTCTTGAAAATGGTATGT
>PVIU01008148.1:16840-38387 GCA_004026605.1 Ondatra zibethicus | reverse complement strand
ATTCAACATTGCAATTGAGACCTTGGGTGACTGCCCAGGTAGTCAGTTGTCTCTGTCATTTGTTACACATTATGGAAGTTTCCCGATTACACTTCCTGTCCACTCAAGTAATATTGTTTCCCTTCTCAGATCTCTGATGGAGTTGAAGATTAAATAATGATAGTTACCTTCCTCACAGTTTAGCCAAGCTTAATTTCAATGTAATACTAGACTCCTTAAAATAGAATGTTTATTAAAACTTCTGTTATGCATTCCTTGCTTAATATTGTTTATTGTTTGTAATTTTGCATTTGGTGTCTGTTCCAATTGTATATAGCTATGTTGGGTTTGGATTAATCCTGTTTAGACAGAAGGGGGAGATGATGGGGAAGAGCCACTAGCCAATCACATCAAGTTGGGGTGTGGCTACTGGGACCCCAGGTAGAAAATCGGGAGAACACAGGTACGTGCTCTCTCCATGCAGTGTCCACCAGAAGGATAGGATCACGACTTGGGTAGAGTGAGTTCCCCTTTTTTCTTTCATTAAAATACCTGTTTCTATTGAGCTGGCTTGCTTATTGATTTGTGCCAACTTGATAATTCATCATCAACTTTAAATTTTACTAACTCGGTGTTTATATCAAATCTTCATATAAATTTCATAGAATAAAACAGGTTTGGGGGAAATATGGTTTCTAGACATGCCTTCTACCTGGAACCGTGACTTTCTTTTGACTACTGTCATCTGGGATTACTTAAAAAAGTTGTCACTCTGAACTAAAATCTGTTCTTTCCTGAGAAAAAAACAAGGTTGATAAAGGATGTAACATTTTGGTTATCTTTGACTTTGCATAGAGCTATTCCTGATTATAGGTACAATTTTCTCATTATTTCTAACATATCTTTGAGAGAAAATGATATATTTAAGGTGTTAAGACTGTCAGTAAACATCTAACGAAAGGCACTGAGTGCCCTTGATATTTTCCTCATTTGTAAGTAGAGAACATCTCATTGTAATGAACTGATAAAACATTTCCTCTGCTTCTACCCTCTGGGAAATTTGTCATTTTGTTAAGGGGGTAAAAGGAAGGAGGCTTAGCTCTACTTTGTTACTCTCAGTATCCTGAAGAACTCCCTTAACAGAATCTTGTAGAGATCTTGACTAAGGTTAAAACAGAATTTGTAGATTCCACACACAAAAGTATTCCACAAGTAACCAATATGTAGCAGAATGGAATTTAAGTAAAAATGTTTTAATACAGGCTTGAGCATGACTATTAAGAGAGAAAAGAGATACTTAGAAAAAATGACGCATTCAAGAGCATGGATGTGGGCTTCTCTAAGCAAGCTGCACAGACTTAATTGTCTTTACTATAGCACATATATAGAATTTTGGCAGTTTTGAATATGTTTCCTTCAAAGGATTGCTAAGGAATCTAAATGAGATGATTTCTGAGGGACTCTGCCAGGAGCACACAGGAGTGGGGAAAGGTAGTGTGGCTTCTCTATAAAGTTGACAGTCTTGTGTGAGTGTCCCCAAAAGTATCTAGGACAGGGAATGCAGCCCACTGAAGGCCATTTATGTTCAGCTCTTAAGCCAGGTTCATTGCTATTCTAACAACAATAACAAAAAAGTCCTATAAATGAAAAGAGAGTTATTTCCATAGCATCAGCCTTGCAGTACTGTTGATAGCTCTGGGGCTCTTGCTTCTCAGCCATTAGGGCATCAATCAGAATCCAGGGAGATGGATTCTTTCCTGCTACATGCCTACTTGATGTTCCCTATCCATGGTGCCTCATTGCAGAAATGACCATGATGAGGAAAACTGACATTTGACAAAAGGGTACTATTTACTGTTAAAAAGTAAATCTTAGGTTCTGGTCAAGAATAGTGAAAAGCATGTTAGGAAAGCATGTACCTGTAAAAGCTGAGACTTCTTGGATCTGGAATGGCAAAACAAAAACAAAAACAAAAAACCCTTCACTAGCTCTATATTATTAGGTGAAACATCACAGCACAAAGGATATCTACCAAAACAAAAACAAAATTATTTGATATTGTTTCCTAAAGAACAGAACTTAATGTTTCTTTTGTTTGTTTTTGTTTTAATTTTAGAATTACTTTCTTCTTTTCTTTGTCTCAATTTCCGATAGACTGAACCAAATTTTACAACATAGTATATGGGAGAATGAACGAATTGCAACATATAGTGTGTCTAGAATATTTCAGGGTACAGGGTGAATGAAGACTGCTTTTTCTTAATAATTCACATAATTTGTTGTGTTCTCAGGTCAAGGGCAGCACTTCATCTTGTACATGAATTGGATACAGGGAAGCTTATGATTTCATATTGATTCATTACAGCCATGCTGGTTCACTAGAAAGTTCCAAAACTGAAAATCATTCAAGTATGTATATAAGTATAGACTTTTGAAATTAAGTAAGAATGACTTGTGAAATTGTTCATGTCACTTGTCAGTCCCGACACTAAGTGTGCCTTGTGAGAACGTGTAGATTGGATTAGAAAAATAAGCATAATGTCTTCCTCAGCTAACTATGCTTTTGTTTTGAGATGCAGAGTGCATTTTCAAAGAGGTACTTTTCGCAAAGATTACAGACACAACAAGAAATTTCCCTTGCAAGTGAAACATGGACTATATCTGTCACTATAATTTTCTTTTGAGCCTATTATTACTGTAGGAAATTAGTTCATCTCAGGTCTTGATTTACAGAGAGCTCATTGTTTGATGTTGGAGAAGTTCAGTCACCTGCTGCAAAGTGGTAAGGATATATTTGAGTGCCAGGAACCAACCATTACCTATGTGTTCAAAAGTCCCTATGGCCTTTGACTCATCTTTAGTAACTCCAAATTTCCTATGGGCATTAATGGGCTTGAGAAAGATACTGGTGTCATACCTAGGTGGCCTTGAGTGTAATAACATGCTGATGGATTCCCAGAAGTGCAGTCACTCCCCAAATTCTTAGCACTCATGAGGTTTCTTTTACAAAGATTCTATTTCTTATTACAGTTCAGTTTAATATGTCCATCTAAGAGTTTTAGTGGCGTTATTTAAAAATGCAACCAAGAACCATAATAAAAGGAAAAAATTCAACCAATTTTGCAAGACTTTAATCTGAAAATATATAAATTAAACTGTGTGCATCTAGATACTCTTACACTAATGCTTTACTGTCTCAAATCTGTATTAGCAATGAAACAGATGGAAAACATTTCCAGCTCATAGAAAGGGTCAGCAACTCCACTCTACGGGTCACAGAGAATTGCCACGTGAACTTATGAATAAAATTTTATCAAAATACAAATACATTCTTTTTCTTACAATCTGTCCTCTCAAAAGCTGTAATAGGTATTTCAAACAGAAACTAGATGGCCCACAAAGCCCAAAATATCTTGATCATTTACAGAAAGTTTTCCCATCCTTGAATCAGAAAATTGCTTTTAATTTAGGCATGCATCTGGAGGGCTTAGTGTTACCTCCAGAGAGAGGGGCCATAGTGCAGAGAATTTTCTCTCTTCCAATGGTGTTACAATTATCAATAAGTGTATTTTTAACTAAGAGTCAGGAAAGCTTTAACTTTTCTTTGTATTTAATCCCTAGTTTTAAATAAAATAAAGTTAAAGATTTAATAGCACATCCATTAAAACAACCAGCTAGCCAAAAGTCTCCCTCCAAAAATAATTGTGATCAGATAGCCTTTTAAAGTATTAGAGAATTGCTTCTCTCTAATGTTTCTTTTTCCTTCATTATCCTTCTCTACATTAAATTTACCAGGGAAACTTGTGGGATAGTTAAATATGATGTTTTCACTCCTTGACTTTCAGATGAATTCCAATTTTGCAATTTTCCCATCAAAGGAAACATTCCTTCCATAATGAAGAGAGAAGACATCACATAATGATGACGGAAAGCTCACTCTTAGAATGCTCTTCATGCTCTTAAAAGAAAACCTCCCTCATCTTCTCTTTTACAGTTAAAACTCTCATTCATTTGTACCTGTTTTTCCCCATACAGAGCTATTCTTTTCACTTATTCACTATCTTTGTTTTAATCAATGCTCCATGTTAGTTACAAACTAAATTTTCTTCTAACAAAGTTTTCTTTCCAAATCCTAGACCTAATCATCTAAGTTGTCTATCTAGGTACCTCAAATACTCCTCCATGATGGGAGAATAAAAGCCATGCCTTTTAGTGTGTTGTATGGAAGACTTGTATAGGTAGATTCTGTCTGAAATGCCCCTGCATTTATCTTCACCTCCAGGGCTCTTTTTCAATCTTATAAAATGTATTAGTTATTGCCAGGGTAATAGTTCTGGCCACATGTGTTCCATCAGTTTGTGAGCTGGGGTTCTTAACCCCTATATGCAGATCAGGAGACCTTTACAGCATCGTGGGGGCTAGACAGTTTGTACTCTCTCACCCAGTCCCCTGGACTATTAACAGGGGCGTGATGTAAGATGCACAACATATCCTTTTGGGTTTCAAATGTTTACATCACATGGTAGAGGACAGCAACTCAGAAGTTATTCTAGGACGAGGTGGCAGAGACCTAAGTCTGAGTTAGGTACCAGAAACTGGCACTGTGGTTCTGTGAGTTGGAGGTAACGCAAGCACAGTTGGCTTTCCTTATGCTTCACTCATCAAGCCTTGTCTTGTAATTCCTTAAATAAGCTAAACTATCAATGCAGTCCAAACTATCTTTGAAACTTTCAGTTTCCCCCAGGCGTGGCATTTAGTAATGCATTGAGCTGGTGAGGACACTACAGAGCTGTAGGCCCAAGCATCTGGGAGACAGAGATGAGAGTTCAAGGTCATAGCTATTACAAAAGGATCTTGAGGTCATCATGGATCCTTCTCAAAACAAAACAGAAGTTATGAATGTCTTTCCATTTATACAGCTATACACCGAGCCCCATCTCACCTTCCTGGAACACCTGGTCTCACTTCTTTCAACATCTCAGTCATTGTGCAAGGTCTTAACTAAAATGCCACCTGCACTCATAACTTTGAAGAAAAATCTCCTCCTATATGTTTATTGGATGCCTGTTTTCCTATCAAATTGATTGAAATCTTCATATCTTTTTTCCCTCTCTGTGATGGCATGTCACTTGTATAACATTACTGTTTGTCAAAATGATTGATATATAATGGAAATTTGATAACTACTGTGTTTGTAGCACTGAAATGGATACTATCGAAACTAGAACTTAGTTATTTACAAATAAGGCACTTGAAAACTCTGCTTTATCCCTCTAAGTCAATATTGCTGCTCTAGTTTATTCATTTAACTTGTATTAACTTTGTATTAACACATAACTCACTCTCCTTTCCCAGAATAAGCTCTTCAATTATCCTTCATAGCTCCTTTCTTCATTGTTATTCAATGGAGTCTCTACTCAGCAGCATTCACAGAGTCCTTTGGGGGGTGTTAAGAGGTGTTTTGAAGTGTGCTTGGAATGGTATTTACCTTTGGGTTATTGCTGGCATTAAGCCATTCAAGGCTATTAGAAAATTCCCTCTTTAGTTATATATTCCAGTCTGTGAATTATCCTCCTTCCATGAATATTTATTATAATTATATGAAATATTAATGTATACTGTATATGACTTACCTTCTCTGTTTTATAAGATACCTAGTTACATTAGAAAATAAGAAATTTTGTGACATTTCATCAGTTTTAATAAGGCTGATATAATCTTACCCAACATCTCCTCTATGGATGTAGATGGAACAGAATTTTTCCCCATGGCCTAAATTCACTTTCATTTGTAATGATTTCTTTCTTGTCTGGTATCTCTGCAGAAAGGGTTAGGTGAGTTCCTCCACAGAGAAGTCCCATGGCATTCTCAGGTGAAACACAGTACAGACTGCAAGAGAAGTTCCGAGTTCCCCAACTCTCTCTCCCCCATACTGATCTTTGACATTTATTCAATTGCCGTTTCAAATCCGAGTCTCCATTTGTACATTTTCAAATTCCAAGGAGAAAAGCCACACAAATCTGTCAGAAATGAGCCTTTTAGAAGCTCCTGTTAACAGCTGTTCTGAGCAGCTGGCTTGAGAGTCAGTAGACTCTGCAAGTCATCCTGTCCCTTCTGCATGGAGTCTGACTCGGCTGAACAGCTTTAAATGTCGGAGTTGGAACACCTACAGATGGCGGCGGGTTTTTGAAGTGTTTGCCTTCTCATTTTACAATTTGTTCACCCGTTCATTTCCTATGTCAAGAAGATTAGAGGGATGAGATAAAGAAACTACTATTTGTTGTGTGCTTCACATAGTAACAGAGTCAAATAAACCATTTCT
The DNA here is from genome assembly GCA_004026605.1 of Ondatra zibethicus. Classification (NCBI taxonomy): domain Eukaryota; kingdom Metazoa; phylum Chordata; class Mammalia; order Rodentia; family Cricetidae; genus Ondatra; species Ondatra zibethicus. The sequence continues at coordinate 32,086 of PVIU01008148.1, read as the reverse complement.
AGTCATTCAAACTAAAAATAATTGAACACTTAGGTGGTAGCATGCTCTTTTCTCATCAAGAAAAAGTTACAGATGTGTTCGCTCTGTAACACTTTAAGGTATCTTAAACCACAAATGTTATTTTATTCCCTTATGGATTTAAGTTACATAAGAATTCAAGATAGTATTTTATTTTGTAAACTGAAGCACCTTTGACACCTTCCCTGTGATACAGCAAGAAGAAACACCTCACATGGGCTTACAGAAATGACTAAGGAGTTCAACAGTTTAGATTAAATTGCCCATGAATCCAGGAAGAAATCTGACTTTATTATTGAGCAAGGCTAAGTAATCATTAGCAGAGTTAATGGAGAGTGTTTTCTGACTGATGTAAACGCTAAGATGGAGAATGTCATTTATGTAGGCCTATCAGAATTATAAATGATTGATTGAGAAATTAATGAAGACAAATCTATGAAAGCAACTATTCAATTTTGTGATTTTTCACTGTCTGTGAGATGCGTTCTTTCTAAACAGAGAGCTTGGGTTGGGGTGTGTTAGTTTGACATGAAAACAGAGCACACTATAATTTGAACTACTTATTTTCATAGTATTCTTTCAGTGGTTATAAGGTGAGTGATGATCTAAGAATTAACAATTTCCCAGGGATTTGTAGAGTTTCAAATGATTGCAGATAGAGGAAATGATGTCTCGGGCAAAACATTATATGGTCCACAATTAAGGAAGTAAGAAAAGGTAAGAACAGAGTTCAGGACATCTTACCTGCTGCTAGTGATCGAGTGCAGACTCTGTCAACGTCAGTCCTCAAAGCATTGCTTATGTCAGTTGTACCATTCCTGGACACATAAACCTAAAACAACAGTTTGTGTAGGAGGAGTGGAATAAGTCCTGAGTGAATGTGTATTGTTTGGCATGTGCATAGCAATGCCAAGATCCATAGCCTCAGATGCTTGAAAATGGAGGAGCCTTTCTTTTCACTCCCCACTCTGAGGTGCAGCTCAGAGAGAGGGATGATCAAGTCTTCCTCTGCTCTGAGTGAAAACGTTGACAGTGTTTGCAGAAAACCTCCACAGTAGCTTTCTCCCTGGTATTAACGGACTGAAGACTGCTCCTATCAAGACTCATTAAACCTACCTGTTCGGTTCAACCATTTACCATAAACCCTGCTTCCTTGATTTAAGTGTTTGCAGTAACCTCACCTTCTTGTTCAGCTGTATGCAATAAACATGCTGAGTTTGGGGAAGAAAGGAAGCTGAAGTTTCTCCAATGGGGAGCCAAGTTCACCTGATCCCAGCCTTTCTGTGTATATGTATGTTTATCTCCCATTTTACACTACCCCAGTCAGGTTCATTCCTGGAGCCATATTGGACACGACATTCATGTAATAAAGACACCACAACTTTTAGCACTGATGCTGTAAGCAATAATCACAATATCCAAGTTATAGACTCACTCTAAGTGTGTGTGTATGGGGGGGTCACGAATAAAGAAACTGCAGCATCTGTGCCCGTAGATTATTATTTAGCCATAAAAAAGAATGGAATTTTGTCATTTACAGAAAAAATGGATGCACAGGAAAATTACCATGTTAAATAAAAAAAGAACCTCAGACAATATCATAGTATTTTTAACATAACTTAAATAAAAGAGAAAATATGAAAATAGAAGGATACTATTAGATTAGGCAATGTGGGTCAAAACTCGGGCTTTCACTAGGTTTTTAGAATGGTATGTCTCAAAACATGAACAAACAAAATCTACCCAGTGCCACCACCAAAAACGAAACAAAACAAAACTTGCTCTTAGTGATAATTTATAGAAAGCCTTTTATCGAATATTAAGATGTAATGTTTAACAGATTATGAAGAGGTAATGTTTAATAGAATATGAAGAGGTAATGCTTTAAGAAAGGATTAGAGACTATCAGTCCTTATAATGTACTAGTCTATCAATTTTATCAGCCAACCCCCTTGTGTCCTAAGGATGTTAAAAAGTAGAATCAAGTTCATTCATTTACAGGTATTTGGAGATTTCTTTATATATGATATGGTGCTACAGCAATAGAGGGTACACACTGACAAAGACAGGCCATATCTCTGTTGATTACACAGCATGGAGTTTAAAGGGTAGAGCTCAAACAAGGAACAAGTAGACGATGTATAGGGCCATTTCATGTTTCTTTTGCATGCTTTTGAACACACCTCATAATGACTTTTGGCCAAATTATACTGGCACAAAACCTAAAGTTGACCAGAATTTTCAGGACCAGAAATCTAGAGAAAAACAACTTTGGGTTCCTGGTCTGACAATTCAACAGTGACTCTGGAGCTCATTTCTTTTTTGATTAAAAAAAAATCCCTGTACCGTTTCTTAGGATAGTTTCTACTTCTTACGAGTTTTACGTTGAAGTGATCAAGGTAGATGGCACAACTTCAAGCCTCTCATCTGAAGAGAACTTTTATTTTTTTTCTTTTAACAAGAATTCATTTTTTTTCCAGGAACTTTCAGCATTCTTCCCCTTATTGGTCATACTGGGTTACATGCATATGCCTCCTACACAGAAATCTGATAAAAGGGGATATGTCATCACTCTGTAGCTGATCGACTCCATGACTTCCTATGGGTATACTAACCTGTGGATGCTCAAGTCTCTTATATAAAGCGAAATATAGTATCTGCATATAACTTGCATACATCCTCCCATAGCACAAATTTTAGTAGGTCTTAACAATGAAATACTGAGTCATGTATTAGTGGGTGAAAGCTGAAAGCTCAGAAAAGCGGAACAGCCAGCTCTACTAAATCTCAGACCAAAGGGAGGAAGATCCTGTCTCTAGGAATTCCCAGACTGAATGCCTTTAGCACCTGTCTCTTCCCATATTGTATTCCTCTCTGCCCAGTCATGTCATGTGAATGACAAATCTTTACAGTGTACAAAAGCAGTATCCCACAGCACTTCCCATTCTTTTCTTTTTCAAAACATGAACTCTGAATCTAATCTCCTCTGTTTAACTTTTTCCTGACCATATCCATAACAACTTGTAACCAACAGCCTAAACAAAGACAAATATCCATAATCCATTTTTTTAATGTTAGCATAGAGTTTTGGGCTACATCTTAATGATTGGGAGTGCTGATCTTATGAAGACCCAAAGAAAATTTAGGATTATGGTCAAGTCTGACTTGGGTATTCTGTGAAGATGGTTCTTCTCAGTCAGCAGTCTTGAGACTGTTCTGAATGTAGACCTCAGAGGAAACTGAAAACAGAGGTGCTCTGAAACACTGGATGTCTGGACCATCCGCTCCTATCTGAGATTTTTCAGGGGGTCTTCCTCAATCAAACCTGATTTTTCTTAACCCAGTATGAATCCATAGCTTTTCATTTCCCATGGAAACAAAAGCAAATGCTTTTCTCCAAAGTAACATATCTTTTGATTTAAATTTTGAATTTAAAGCATTTTCAAAATATGCTAGGTTGGATTAATCCTGCAGCATTAGTGTCTTTCAGCAGTTGTTGCTCCTTCCTCAGCAGTCAAACAATTCAAATATAACACAATAACATACAGTAGCCAGACTCTCTGTGTATTTTCCATTTCCATCGGCCTTTTAAAAACTCTATTTCTTTTATTCTTATTTTTTAACTTTTGGATTTTTGAGACATGGTTTCTCTGTGTACCTTTGCTGTCCTGGAACTCACTCTGTAGGCCAGGCTGCCCTCAAACTCATAGATATCTGCCTGACTTGGCCTTTCAAGTGCTGGGATTAAAGGTGTGTGCCACCACACCCAACTATAGTTCTTTTTTAAAGGACTTTCTTTATCCTTTTTTCTTTTCTCTCTCAAGCCTATGTACATTTTGAAATACATTGTAAACTGCTTAGAGAATTTTTTCCCTTTTTTTCCATCTGTATCTGTCATTAAGATATATCTCTAGCTTTTTCTGAACACGAGTCGTTAGTCTGCTAAGCAACAGGACTAGGATTAAAGCCGTGGCTTTTGTAACTGGATTTGCCCCATTCCTTGGCTTTCTGAAAGCTCCACTTTATGGCGGAGGTACTGGTGGCAGTTTTTTTTTTTTTTACCACAACTCTATGGAGTTTCTAGGTTCATATCAGCACCAAGAAGCCTGATACCAGCTGCTCATAAACACCATTTAAGTGTTTGGTGGCAAAGTCTCTTAAAAGAGCTTCAAGGTTTTTGCCATTAACGCTGAGTCAGGAAGCCTCTCTGAAAGGATCCACACCTCTGCTTGCTACCAGCAAGCAGAGCCTACTGGAGTCACACAAAATCTTGGCTTAATTCTGTTTTTGGCTGTGTGGAATCCTTCTTTTTTAAAGCTTTCTCAGGATTTATGTGGAAGTTCATGACAAATGTTTGGGTACCATTTGTAAATGGAAGTTTCTGTCCTTCCCAGAACCACATCCATTCAGTCCCAAAGAAACACACAGATGTCTATATTAATTATAAACTGATCAATGGCTCAGGTATATTCCAAGCTAGCTCTTACAACTTAAATTAACCCATAATTATTATCTATTAGCCACATTGCTCAGTACCTTTAGTTTCATCTTGCATCCTCTGTGTCTAGGTGGCGAATGCAGACTTACCATTCCTCTTCCCAGAATTCTCCTAGTCTGCCCACCCCACCTATACAGTCCCCCTGGCTACTGACCAGTCAGTAATTCTTCAATCAATATGAGTAACAAATCCTTACAGTGTACAAAAGCATTATCCCAAAGCATTTTTCTCTTTTTGTCTTTGCTTTCTTCTGTTTTTAGAAACCCAGTTTCACTATGTAGCCTTGGATGGTCTAGAGCTTACTATATAGATTGTCCTTACTCCAAACTCACAGAGATCCACTCTCCTCAATTTCCTTGGGTCCAGTGAATAGGTTTTTTTGAAAATTTTGGAGCTATAGTTGATTCACTTTATGGATGCAGAACCTATAAAATAATGTAAAATTGGCAGTAACTAGTTCCAGGCTTTGGAGTGAGGTCAGCGAAAGGAAAGAAAATTAAAAATAGTCACAGTTTTTGTTTTGTTTTGTTTTTGAAACACCATCCCACTGTGCAGCTTTGGCTGTCCTGGAGCTCCTTCTGTAGAACAGGCTAGCCTTGAGTTCACAGAGATTCTCCTGCCTCTGCTTCCTGACTGCTAGTATGGAAGGTGTATGCCACCATGCCCAAATGTTCTTGATCTTTTAATTGTATGTTAGTTAATTTGTTTACTTTTATTTCATTGACTTTAATTAAAATATATTATTTCCTATTTCCTTCTCTTCCTTCTATCAATGTTCCTGTGTCCCCACGCTGTAACTTACTCAATACATGTTTCTATATCCATTGTCATGGTGCTTTCCCAATTACATGTGTCAAATAACATAGAGTCAGTGAAATGTAAATAGAAGTCCAATGAAGATCTATGAAAATGTCTGCCCCATACTTCAATATTTTCCCTGTTTCTACTCATGTACCTTTATGTATTTTTGGCTTGCACCGTGAAAAGGGTACCCAAGCTCTAACTATTATATTATCTATTTGCTGAAAATATAAAAGACAGATAAATTTGCTCAGATCTTCAAAATTTCAGTAACTACATATCAGACTTACTCATTTTACATGGGAAATAAATCCTCTTTTTTGCTGAAATCTTTAGCTTTGTTGTTTCTTTGCCCATGTAGGTAAACAACTTTAATGATTTCATAAGATGAAAGTACTTCATATATGAACAACATGCTGTAAATGTAAGAAAGGGTAGACATAGGGAAAGCCCAAATCAAAGGGTTGTAAGGCCAGACCAGAAAGTAAGATCTAAGAAATTCTCAGTTCATGGATATACTGAAAAGGAATGTTCAAAGAAGAAATAAAAGACTTGTGGGGAAAAAAATGTTCTTTCTAGTCGATTGTTCTGTTGTTCTAAAATAGAACTAAAAGTGAAAGGAAGGCTGGATTTGACTCTGAGATCAAGTGATGCTGCAGATGCAGCAGCTGAATGAACTGTGGGCAAGTGAGCAAGTTTGCAATGGAATGGAGAATAAATGGAAGATGTGGAAATGAGGACAGAGTGTTTAAGCTCATCTTTTAAGAAGGCATGGGGGTGAAAGAATAGTTAAATGGAAACTGAAGTAAAGTTTTCTTTATCTTTAGTATAGCTTATAAAAAACACAAATGGGAAGAAAATGTTTAGAGACAAGAAGTCAATGAAGATTGGGAGTAGAAAATAAATCACAGCCAAGAATATGTCAGATTTTTCTAATCTTTTGACATTGTGACATAACATTGTCATCTACAAAGTTCATGCTCTGAGAACTGTGGAATTGAATTTAAAAGAAAAAAGTCTCATTATGCTTTAAGTAAGTTCAGATTTTGCGTTGAGTCTTACAGCTGTTCTGATGTGCTTGGACCACAAATTGAGTATTCCTGGGAACAGAACAACTAGAGGGTTATCTCCACAAAGGAAGTTCATATCTTTCTGGGAAGAAAGACTGGGTATGGATTAGCTGTGTTGCTGTAGGAAACAGAACTGTGAGACAAAGGCCTTTGTGGATAATTTTCATTCACTTTGTTAAAGCTTTACCAGTTTGTCATGTAAACAGACGAGGGGTGGTGCAGCATCTTAGGAGTTAGAGCTTTGGAGGGACACATAAAGATAAGATTGGGCAAGCAATACAGCACACTGCAAAGCAAGGAGAATATTGCAGCAGGATTGGGAACACTGTGTTCCTGCCATCTGCGTAGACTCTGGAGACTGGTCCCATCTGAGTCCCTAAAGGTAAAACTTGAAGATGCCACTATTACACTTTCTCCTGATTTCCATCAAATCATATTTTTATAAAATTAAATAGTTGAAAGACTCCCAAGGAAACTTGGGAGGGATGATATTACAGAACAAGAGAGATCCTGAGTGGATTGAGCAAATGGGTGTAGAGTGCCAGAGATGTCGAGTGTAGGGACCAGAAGGAAACACTGTTGTCTGGCTTAGCAGGGAGTAGACTGTGCTTAGTGGAGAGGGCCTTTCACACTTGTGGTTCAGCTCTTGCTGTCTTTCCAGCATCATGCAGGAGAGCAGCAGCTTTCCAGCAGTTCCAGAACAGATCCTGTGCATTTCTGGATATTGTAACTTAGACATTGAAATGCATAGTATGATTACCCGTGTCTGTTTATAATGAACATCTCTATGTGCTCTAGACTTTCCAATTTGTAGTTTTCAGCCTTATAATAGATCTTATTGTAAAGCCTATGGTGAAATCTAATTTAGTAACAATGTTTTAACTTTTGGATGAAGTTGTTATATTTTCATGTATTTTACACTAAACAATTAGTATAGATTTGGATAATGTAAAAACAAAAAGCAAATTTCCAACTATGTATATTTAGAGTCCATAACAAGATTGCATTGTCTTGCTTTCTAATCCAATACTGTCAAGCATCAGATAGCATAGTCTTGAGACATGTGTTTTCCAGTAATGTCTATACTATGTGAATATTAGTGTGCTCACACAAAACCATATCGTGAAGACCAGTCATCCAATGGGGCCTCTCCATGCCACCTAGTAAAATGGCAGACATGAAGCACACATGGGTGTGCTGCTGTTACATAGCATACATCTGATTACAACCTTTTTGTTTGCTTTGAGACAGGGTTTCTCTGTGTAGCTTTTTTGCCTGTCTTGGAACTAGTTCTTATAGACCAGGCTAGCCTCGAACATACAGATATCCACCTGCCTCTGCCTCCCAAGTTCTGGAATTAAAGGCATGCACCACCACCACCTGGCTGATTACAAACTTTCAAAGTAGAAGTACACTCTAACAGTAAAGCTTATATAATGCATCAGTAATGTATTTGTTCACTGTGATGCTTCATTTCTAATTTCTAATTTTATTACATGTATGCACCACAGTAGGTTTCTATGAGTTTCTCCATAATGCATGAGTATCACATTGTGCTATGACTTTGCCTCTGGCTGCAATGTCACCAGTAGAAGGACATTTTTTATGTCCATGGCAATCTTACAAGACCTCAATTGTTTTTGTGTGTATTGTTGACCCAAATGGGACTGACTGCATGTTCTCAAAGTTCTGTCGTCATAGTTTCTGAATCCTCAAACAGAATTCTCTGGGGGGCAGATGAGAATTCAGGGAACACTCAGCATCAGCATAATGTGATGTCTCCTTAGTGAATGAGAAGGGCCTTTTTTCTAAGACAAAGCAGATCTTTTGAGCTGTGATTTCATCAGCTATGATCAGGGAAGGAATGTCCTTGCTCAACTTGGAAGGAGTGAGAGGTCCTTCAAACTTGTCAAACTTGTTCAACCCGTCTAAATTCTCACACTAGGGTGTGCACCTTACCTCAGAACACCACCCTCTGGGGAAAAAAAAATCACTTCAGCCAGCAAGCTTGTGACTAAAGCTACATTTCCTACCACAGCAAGTTTTGTAGAAAACCCATGAGGAACTTTTCAAAATGGAGTTCAGATATAAAGACCTTGGTGAAGTCTGGACCTGCTATCCCAGATGCAGGAAGTTCTCCATTCACATGGAACAGCTCAAAATGGTTGAGGGTGGCATACCAAAAATGACTGGACACATGATAAAGCAGCACCTATTCCTTCAAATTGGAGATTCCAAGTTTTGGGAGGGTGTCCTCCACATGGTCTTGGAAGCAGAGTATGGGACAACTCTTGTGGATGAATCCTACAGGAGTGGTAGTTTTAACCAAACATCCCTGAACTGCTCTCTAGCTTAAGAGTCCATTAGTAAATGCATTGTCTAGCATTTCTTTAACTTTATTCTCTATCAGAAATTAATGGATATGATTACTTTAGAAAATGGTTCTCAGATCAGTTTATGTATGAGAAAAACACTATATGCATATATATATATATAATCTGTAGCACATATTGTCATATTAAAACTTCAAGTAAGTCTGATTTTTAATCAAATATTTCCCCAACTTTTCTAATACAGAATTGGTTTGTACTGTTCAAGATATTTCACAGATAATTTTGTTAATTTGCTTTAAATTCTGCACAATATGGTAAAGGTAGAAAATTCATAGTGCCTAACAGTTACAGGTGATATATTGGCATAATAAAGCATTTCCTGGCAATATTATAATTTTTTTATTCAGGAGTCAAAAATGCATAAAATTGTGTCTTAAAACTCATTTCTTAGTTAGATATGATGCACACCTCTAGTCTCAGCACTCAGAAAGAATAGGCAGGCTGATTTCAGTGGGTTCAAGCCAAGTCTGGTCTACATAGTGATTTCCAGGCCTGCTAGAGCTTTGTGGTGATACCCTGTCTCAAAACCAACCAACCAAATCTAAAAAAAATCACAAACAACAAAAACAAATATAGCATGTCCTTCCAAGATGAGCTTTCATGTAATATTTGTCTCTATGATGTAATGTATAATTCAAATTATCTGTCATACACTCTATGTAGCTTTCTGAAGGTAAGGATGTAACCAGTTGTTGGGGGGAGGCGTAGAGAGACAGGCACAAAGAGACTGATTCTTACTTGCTGAGAGTCTGTGAACCTGAAAGAAGAGAGGAATCATAGGTTTCAAAGTTACTACATGTCCTATTACTGTAAAACTTCCTCATGAATGACAGCAGCAGTCATTTAAGTCGCAAAATAGAAATGATGATGGACTTCAGGTTCAGAACCTTATGCTGAAATAGCTTTTATGAATCAGCAACTTCTTTGAAAATAATTCTCTAAAAGCATATTGGTGTACTGGATTTGGTACTGGGATAGATAAATGCATTAATGGAAAAATAAGTAAAATCCAAAGGCATTTTTAATTTTGATAAATACACTATGATCAGGTAAGACTTTAACATTAGAAGAAGCCCGTTGAAAATGCACACAAATTCTAGCATGTTTGAGAATCTTCTGTTTTTGTTTTGTTTTCCAAAATAAAACATGTTTCGCTGAAAACCACGAAGGGGAGGGAAGAAGTTTGAATTTCCTCTTAGGAGTCTAAGAAGCACAGCTTCTGCCTTTGAGCGGATTATATGAGCAAGCATACTTCGTAAAGTAATCTTAAGGCATACTCTGAAAGAAACATGACTGAATAAACTTTACAAGATAATGGAAGGAAGGTTGGCCAGGCCTGGTGGTGCATGCCCTCAATTTCTGCACTTGGGAAACAGTGAAAGAAGCAAGTACATCTCTGTGAGTTGCAGGCCAGCTTGGTCTACATAATGAGTTCAAGGACAGGTAGTCAGACCCTGTCTCAAAACAAACAGACAAGTAAACGGAGATAAAGGAAAGCATTTTATCCTTGGCACTGATTCCTCTTGTGGAGATAATTCTCTTCATTTAAAAGTATCTTTTGATAAGCACGATGGGAGGAACTAAAAAGCAGAGGCAGCCAAGAGAAGGGATTTTGTAGGAAAATCACCTTTGGTTCTTACAGGAAGGAGGAAAACGTGATAAGGAACAGAAAGATGAAAGAGACATGAAAGATCCAGTGACGGAGCTTGGGGCAGTAAAACTAATCAGGAGTCCATCAGGGAAAAGTTTTAGCAAGAAATGACGTAAAGTTATTGAAAACAAAGGATGTCTCTTACTCTTCAGCTTTCACTAGCACGAGTATTTGAGTGTTTACTCTTGAAGAAGGCAGGTTGGAGCTTAGCGTGGAAAGCATAGATAAAGGCTGATGTTTTTGGTGACTGGACAGTGTGAATGGCAGTGGGAAGTTCAGCAAACCCAGGATAAAGACCATGGATACTGAAAGTAAGTCTGAGCAGCTTATCTGTGGGCATAACTGATTACTCAGCTGACTGCCAGGGATATCGACTGGCGTTTGTCACACAGTGAAGAAACAAGTTCAAGATTATTTATGCTCAAAAGAGATGATATCAAACTAAATTGGTGTAAGTTTGACAACTGATTTTAATGACCTTTACCATGGTTACTGGGAATTGGTAATAATTCTGAACAAGACTTTCCTCATATTATCCACAGTGGCCGTGAATGGAGTATCAGATGTGGCCCACACCCACACTTTATTCACATATACGATGTTTAAAGAAATGAATATTTTTCTAGCAAAGATGCTAGTTTATGATTTCCTTGATGCTAGAGCAGAGTTGCTCTCCAAAGACTGACAGCAGGGGCCCCACTGCCGGGGACAATATCCAGACATCTCTTTGAACATAGAGACATCAATCTGGTGCCTGTATCGAGCCTTCACTCTTATATTCTAGTCTCTTTGGTTCAGGAAGGTACTCTGAAGGCTACCAACCCAGCCTCAAAACCCTAGACCTTCTATCTGTCCTGCCTGCAAAATGTGCTGGGGCAAGGGTAGCACAGTACCCATGGGAACAGTCAACCAAAGTCTGTTTTAACTTGAAGCCTGCTCCAGAAGAGGAAGGCCATTCCCTACACTTGCCTGAATGGCCTGGAAATGGAGACTGGATAGCCCTAGGGTATAATAAACAAGAGTAACAACAACATCTAAAAATCAAAAATCAAATGAAAGATTCCTGATGATATTCGGCTATACTCATAGATTGTTGCCTTTTCCAGTCACCATCAGAGAGGCTTCCTCCACCAGCAGTTGGGAGCAGGTGCAGAGACCTACAGTCAGACATGAGAGAGAGAGAGAGAAAAAGAGAGAGAGAGAGAGAGAGAGAGAGAGAGAGAGAGAGAGAGAGAGAGAGAGAGAGAGAAACTAAATTGGAGATCTCCATCTCTTCTCTTCTCAGAGCTCAGGGAGCCCTACTGAAGAGAGGGAGGAAAGACTGTAGGAGTCATAGTGGATGGAGGATGCCAGGGGAACAAGGCCCACTGAATCAACTAAGCAGGGTTCACTTGGACTCACAGAGACTGAAATGATACAGGGCCTACAGGATCTGCAGCAGGTCCTCTGCAGATGTGTAATGGCTGTTGGTTGTTAGCTTGGTGTTTTGTGGGACTCCTTTAACAGTGGGAACAGGTGCATTTCTGACTCTTTTGCCTGCTCTTAGGACTCCTTTCCTCCTATTGTGTTGCCATGTTCAGCCTTGATATGAGATTTTTTGCCTTGTCTTATTGTATACTGTTTTGTTGAGTTTGGTTGTTGTCCCTAGGAGGCCTCTTTTCTGAAGAAAAAACAAGAGAAGTGGATCTGGGAAAGAGGGGAGGTAAGTGGGGAGGTAGGAATAGAGGGAGAGGAGATTGTGGTCAGGGGGTATCATGTGAGAGAAGAAACCATTTTCAATAATAATAAAAAGATAATAATTTCATCATACTTCAAATCAAGAAAATAAAATGAACACCCATACACACAAAAAGAAAGAAAGAACGAAAGAAAGAAAGAAAGAATCCAGAAGTACAAACAGCAGTGAGCTCAAATTTCCTGGCATTTACCAGTCAGATGCTGCATGGAGAGTATTCTTTTAGCACCTGTAGGCATGTTCCATTCTAAACATCTCTATTAGTGTCTGTGGATTTACATTGAGGACCCCTAAATCTATTGCCCTGCCTAGGGGATTTGAACTAGCATCCAGAACTCTACTAAAAATCTCTCTTCTAATGAAGCTAGCAACCATTAATATTAATATTCTAAACATGGTTCTATGCCTAGGAAGTTAAATTATACAGGAGCCTTAGTTCTGGATTTAGAGGTACAGCTCTAGATGTTTTGATCCTCTACTTACAGCTTCTACATACCAATGCTATACATATAAATAAAATTTAACATAATGGTTATAATAAAAGTAGGGCTTTGTATTTTGTTATTGTATTTATGATTAACCTATGTGAACTAACCTATTTCCTTCTCTGTGAAAGAGGACAGTAAGTACAACTTTATGACTTTGCAAGGGTTGACTATAATTTTATGTTATGTCATTGGTATACACCAGGTTTTACTATGTGATTTCTTATTCATAAATTCCATTGCCTTTAGCTTCAGTGACAACTGCTTAAATTTTACTATGTGGATTTATGGAAAAGACCAACTTTGAGAAAGATTTTTACTGTACTAAATGAAAATGACTTGCTGCTGTTATTTTACAGTGCTGAGGGTTGACCTAGGATCTTGTATTTGATAGACAAGGGATCCACACTGACCTACACTACAAGCCCTGTATAGAATGTTCTGTCTTGTTTTATAAATTTTGTCTATTTTGAGATATAGTCTCATCATGTAACCATGGCTTGTAGGCAGAAGTTTCTGTCCCACCCAGTCCTGCAGCCACTCAGTCCCAAAAAAACACACAGAGGCTTACGTTAATTATAAACTATTTGGCCTATTGTTCAGGCTTATTACTAACCACCTCTTACAACATAAATTAACCCATAATTCTTATTTATGTTTAGCCACATGGCTTGGTACCTTTTCTCAGTAAGGCATTCTCATCTCACTTCCTCTGCTTCTGGATAATGACTATGTCTCTTCCTCGGCTATTGGCCAATAAACATTTTAGTAAACCAATACTTTTTGGTTAAAAGTGTTGTTGTAGTGGGCTTTTGCTTGTTTCTTGGGAGGAACTTATAGTTGGGTGGGCAGGGAGGGGAAGAGGTTCTGAAAGAACTTGGAAGAAGGAAAGAATTTGGTCAAAATATACTTAAATTTAAAAAATGTTTTAAATATTACAACATACTAAAAATAAAATAAAATCTCCAATAAGATGTGTCTGTATTATTTACTGCAAAGTGCTTAATTTAAATCTAATCTTGACAGAAATTAGACAGACCCTAGTTGAAAGGTAATGTCTAACACACACATACATGCATACATTATGTGTGTATATATATATATATATATATATACTATATACATATATGTGTGTGTTTATTTCTGTTTGTATTGCACACAAGTACATGAAGATATATGATTATGTACATGTGATCACTTGTATGTAGGAGTGTGCTTACCCATTTGAGTGCTTGTGGAATGAAGAGACCAATGGCAAGGGCCTTTCCCATTTCCTTCTACATTGTTTTTTAAGACATGTTCTCTCACTGGGTATAGAGCTCAATGATTGGTTAGTCTGGTTATCCCGGGATCTGTTTACTTTTGTCTCCCCATTACTGAGTTACTGAAATGTCTTCCTGTATTTGGCTTTTACATGGGCTCTGGAGATACAAACTCAAATACTGGACAGCAAGCACTCTACCCATGGACCATCTTCCTGACCCCTGTCCAGTGTTATTTAAACTATTGAGTAATAAAAGATGAAGACAGTTGGAATACCATCAGAAAATGAGGAATCATTATAGACAACTACAGCACAAGGTTCTAGTTTTAATTCTAGGTTGATAAAGGGGACAATGGGTGTGACTTTAATGTGATAATTAGATTGGTTAATAGCAGCATATAATAATAGTTTCTGGTCCAGATCATTGTACTGCGGCTTTCAAAGATGTTAACATTGGGAAAAACAGTACAGGAAATACAGAAGTTCTTTGGGATGTTTTGTGAATTGGAAAATTAGTTAAAAGTTATTTCAAAACAAAAGTATATCTTAAAGACAGAACAAATAAAGTATGGTAACTTAAGTAAGAAATTTGATTTTATAACCTACATTTATATTTTATAGTTATATTTTAATCTAATTAATTTTCATTATTACCATTTTCTTTTATGACCTCCTATGTACCAATCTTTGTTCACATGTAAGATAGTCCAGTGATGAGCATGTGATGCAGAAGAAAAGAAAAAGAATTGGCATGGAAAAGAAAGGAACAAAATTTGTGGAGAAATAGCAATGCAGACATGAGCAATCCATTATGTGAAGAATTATTTTTTTTCCATACATTGTTTTGTTTTATTTTTTCCATTCAAGAACATAATTAAAGAAATAAAATTTTTTTCCTTTCTTCCCCTTCTCCCGGTCCCCTCCCACTACCCCCCCCAACCCTCCTCCCTCCCCCTTCTTCCTTGAAAGAGGGCATGGTGCCCTGCCCTGTTGGAAGTCCAAGGCCCACCCCCATCCCTCCTGGCCTAGGAAGGAGTGCATTCAAAAAGACTCGGTTCTCAAAAAGATAATACATGCAGAAGAGATAGGTCCTGGTGTCATTGTTGATGGGTTCTCCATCTGCCAACTTTTGCGCCACATTCAGAGAGTCTGGTTTGATCATATGCTCATTCAGTCCCAGTCCAGGTGGATTGGTGTGCTCCCATTAGTTCAGGCACACTGTCTCAGTAGGTGGACCAGCCCCTCACGGTCCTAACTTCCTAACTCATCTTCTCCCACCTTCTGCTCTTCACCTGCACCTTGGGGGCTCAGTCCATTGCTCTGATGTGAAT